>QNGE01001487.1:69331-100559 GCA_008508345.1 Paragonimus westermani | reverse complement strand
CTAACCGGTTTACGTGCGTGACCGGTGCCTTCTATCGGAGGGTTTTTCGCTTGCCATTCCTCGTCTGTTTGTCCGATTCCGTTGCGCGTTGGCTCGTCCGGCTGCTCGTGCTGTCCGCCATCCACCCAGTGCTGGCCTTGACCGTATTCCAACATCGTGTCGAGATGTTCCTCTGAATGTTGGAAAAACCACGTCTCCGATCTGGCCGTCTGTCGTATTCCGCCTGCCCTGCCTCGCCCGTTGGTCCGATCCAGGCGAGCGATGACTCATCCGGTTGCGCACGTCGTTCTTGATTCGATCGCAGCAGGCTTTTGAACGTACCTCCCCCGCGTTGAGGTATTCGGCCGAGCGTTCGTAAACTCGCACCTCCGACCTGACAATGCACCACAATATCACTGGTTGGTATCACTCTCTGACAGTGCAGCATGTGACAGTCATTGAGAAGATTATATCCACGAAAGATCTCTCCCTTTTCGTGAAATCCGATTGTTCCTGTTTACTTTCCTAAGCTTTTTCTTGGCTACGCACTTGTACTTATTTACTATTCTGATACATCGTGGACCATTGTCTGGATCCGCGGTATCCCCAGCCATCATACCCACAGGTGTGACCCAAAGATGAAAATGCTCACGATGCGCACCGGTAAAATCGCTATAGTCCCACCAAAAGATTATCATTTTGATCCTGGGCGTTGTATTCCTTTCTATAGAGTGAACGCTACGCCATACCATGACAACTCTTGATTGCTCTCCGTTCATTGTGACTGAATATACTGTTTGGTCCTGTTTGTATGCAATACTGCTTTTGATTGTCTCCACAAATATTCCAGTGCCTATTACCTCAAGCTCCTGCTATTCTGTTGTAGACGGTTCGATGGAAGTCAGTTGTCTGAGGTTTTCTAGATGATCATGTATAGCTGACAAGCTCGTGGGCTGTGGGTGTGTGTGCTTGACTGTAACTTTCGCAGGTTGGAGCTTTTTAGCAGAAAAAGACATCGGCTTGTCAGAGGACGCCTTATGACGACGTGGAGTCACACATGATGATTAGTTCAGCCGCAACCTCTGTAGTTTGACATCAAAATGGAGTCGACAGAATATCAATGAGTGGATTCTAATGATTGAATGTCAAACCTGCACAACAGTGAACTTTCAGTAAAACTGAATAAGACCAGGGTCAAGAATTGTCAGTTTGTCCCTATTGATGTTGATGTCTGTACGTGTAGGGACCTGTTAAGTATACGGAAGTGATAGAAAGTGGTTTGCACAACCTTCCCACATAATGGCGCTAGCCGTTGCATTTGTATAAATATAAAATGTCTATGGGTGGGTTGATCCACTTCAGAAAACACGCGTTAGTTTGACTGATCATCACCGGTTTTCGCCATCATTGCCTTTTCTCTGCTTTTCTTGATCGATAATTTTTCATAACAAATGAGGATGGATTGTTGTGGCGGACTGGTTCGGTGCCGAACCATCGATCGTATTTGTACCACTAGTGGTCGACGGCTTTGGAGTCGATCGCGATGTGGTGGCTATTACTTCATCAGTCGTGTGGTAACTAATGTAAGCTGTCAAATCATATCCGAAACCTCCTACGTTAGATAAGTCAAGTCTATCTACAAACAGCTGTTTCGTCGTTGTAGGCTAATGTACGGAAGGGAACGTAAGAGTCTGATAGTTCTCATACGTCTGCTGATAAATTCTGTGAATTTCCTCAACGACTGAGCTTCGTCATCGAACTCTACTCTTAGCAGACCATTATTCAGGTCCTATCCTTCAGTTACCGCGGCTTGTCCCACTGTTATGGTTTTGGTGTATCGTAGACCCTAAAGCTGGGTCAAGCACAAATGAAGTCGGCCTGTGATCCTAATTTGAGGACGGTGCATTTGTTCACAGCTTTCTGTAAGCGTTAGGATGAAGTATGTATTTTACTCCAAACAACCGACACTTTGTACGCGTGTATCGTGAACAAAATAAACTTGAAAATCACGCACAATCTTTGACTGAAAGTTCAGAGATCACACAATTTGTTTTCCTAACATACACCAAACTTTCTTATTTAACGCTTTGAACTTCCCTTGAAGGGGAACGTTGAACCAACGCAGTGCATCGATTGATCTGAATTCCCTGTTCATTGGAATAACTTGCGTTTGGTACTCTTAGTTCCGTAACTTGTCGTTTCTGCCCACTGTTCGTTATTTGATTTTTACTGATTCACCCAGCCCCTAAACATTTAATCTCCGTATCAACGGTTTATGACGTTCGATGTAGGTAACAACTCGTGTGTAGCAACCGATCGGCCAAGGGTCATATTTCACTTTCCAGCCAGGTTGAAAGTAATATTCAAAACATCGAGAGGCCTTCTTACATTGAAAGGAATTATGACGATAATTCAACATAATGGTAATATGAAATCTGTTTGAGACTATCATGTGGTTCAGACTGCTAGCGTCTATCATACGGACTGTTATCGATCTGCCCACTTGTCCAGTTGATTGTTACTCCGCTCTAATTGGTTCTTCCGTGATCGAGATTCTGACACACGTACCAAGTACTCGAACCTTATGGACAGAGGTGCGTTTTATATTTGATGACTCAATTCTACGTTAGCGCTTATGGCATTTTCCTGAGAGAACCGAAATGCTGCTTCTTGAGGTGGAGTCAGGAGTATGCAGGTACAACATATCGTTACGAGGGCAGAAGTGGTGCGTGCGTAATTGGGAAGCTGTAGACGAGACTAACAAGTGGTTTTACATTCACGACGTTGTACTCAACAGAACGTAGATATTTCGATATATTAATAGTTTCCAAAATTTCGTGCAGGAGCTGCAATCATATTGGATGCGGTAATTCAAGAAAAGGATTGCGAGATCGCTTTTCGACACTTCAAATTTATCACAAAAAGCAGCTATTCAGATTAGAGCGGAGAATCTGCATTACTAAACTTCCTGTACAGATACACGGGTAAGGCCAACTGGAGAAGAATCATGCTTGAAGTAAGTGCAATGAAAAGCACGACAATTTATGAACTAATCACTGAGACTGCTAATATTGAAACCGCTTTTCCTAGGAGAAGTCAACAAAAAATATCATTAGGCCTAATGTTCGATTTTTCTATTTCATACATCTGTTTAAACTGCATTTGGTTTCTCGTTCTTGGTTTTGCCGTGATTGCCCCAAATAGGTCACTGTGACATTAGAAACCAAGTTCGTAAGTCTTGAATAACATTGTGAAGAGTTTCATGAAATTAAGTGCTCACTACCAGTGCCAACTACCAGTATACGGTCAGTGAGTGGATTGGTTGTACTCTTCTTTAAAAAATCACTTGTCTGCTGAGAGCACAGTTAGCACTCCTTGTGGGAGTTGACTATAAGTGAAGTAACTGTAAGTTATTAATGAGAACGAGATGGGAATTTCGCGTTCGAGCTGAAATCTTATTCTTTGTCGAACTTTGGATCATCAGCTTAACGTTGGGATGCTGATTTTAATCTGCTGAACAGTGTTGGAAATCAATTGTTTCTTCGGTATTTTCATGGTAATATGGCTGTACGTTTGGCCAATAGAATTTTTGTGCTGTACAAATCACTTGTTGACGATTTTTCCCTAAGAGTTTTATCGAAGTTTTTTGCTACATGCTCTGTTGTTTCCTACTTAGATGATTCATGAGGCCACTTGCATTTTTAAAAAGTTTTGCCCAATTTTTTGGTCAAATCATAGTTTGATTTCGACACAACTTTGCGTGAAAAAACAATTTGTTTCAAATAATTAACGTCTCTAGTAAGTAGTGTGACGAATTTGTTAGTTTAATAGCGATCCACTTTTTTATGGTCAAATTTTTTCTAAAATACTCCACCTCATTATCTAGGTGTCAAGTGACAAACGATAACAGAAAATGTAATCTGGGCGTGAAGTAAACGAAGTCATTCTGAACTCTGCTCGTTTACAGTGACCGGGAACACCGTGGGCAGATGCCAAATGCGAAGCGACTAGTGGTCACAATCTAAAGCAATGCGTAGTAGAAAACAGTATAGTCAACCAGCCCAAAAACCAGTGGTGTAACCCAGATAAGCATGAAAAACTGAACCGAAAAGACCTGTCACTTGTTCAGCGTCTGTAATTGGAGCACCAACTAATATAACGAGGATTCGGATGAGCCAAATGAGAAAAACACAAGGGATTAATGAGAGATAGAAGACAGCGAGACAAATTACAGCTGAAGAACAGATGATAGGAGGCAAAGTGGTTGTACAGAATTGAAGAAAACCATGGTTAATTGACAGTTTAAGAAAGGGTGAATGAGATTTTCACATTCGCTTAAGAGAAACGGGATGCAGGTCTTGAGAGCCCACTACTCTGGGAACCAAAATTTCCGTTCTGTATCCGTACCATAAAAACAGACAATTGCTCCAAGTGATTTAAAATGATAGTCTGACATCTGCTTCATCGCATTGTTAATAATTCGGCTGTTTTTGTACATTATCCCACCCTGAACCACCATACTTTTATGTAACGAACCATTCCCATCCGTTAAGTAGGTGGAGCCAATGTAATGTCCAGTGAGGAGTACTTTCTGAATCATTTCTTTCTCAGTGAAGATGGCATTATTCCACAGGATTCTTCAGGTAACCTAAAAGTTTGTTCATTTTAGTGAACGCTGTAAATCTGACTCAGATACCCAGGTTGTCCACGACGACTGTTGATACTTTAAGAGTAGCCCCTATACTCTTCTTATAGAGGTATGAATTTTCAACATTAACTTCATCTAACCAACCGTACTTACAGCCGTGTTCAAATCAGATGGGCCAAAACCGTTTCGTTCCTCTTGGATGAAATCCTTCATCATCCGGATCACTTTGCTACATAGTCTGACATAAAGTGACATAAAAACTGGTCGGTAATTGCCCGAAACCTTTTCCTGTACCGCTCCCCGTCCGCTTCAATAGTCTGTCAGTTCTTGAGTCATGTTAGAGCGTTCCTTGTACCCTCATTCTCACATGTTTCATAGTCATCCGTGAATCTCAAACTGATATTTTGTTAGAATCCAGTTACTTGCGGACAGTAGGACAGCAGGTCATATTGCTCCGTTGTTTATCCCCACTAGTTTGTGTCTCACAAACTTCATTGTACACCGTAAATTGAACACACGGAGCGTTTTAAAGCCACTGGGTGGGCTGTCCACGAAGAAGATCACATTTTAACAGAAGAACTTGAGAACATAAGAGCCACCTACCTTTCTTCTTTCCGTTGTTTCTTATCCAAAAAATTGAAGACGACAGTGATAACATCCACCGACATTTAAGTAAGCCTCCGTATCTGACCACTGTTTTTTTGCATGTTTTAAACTGTTTCGCCATGTTGAGTAACATACATGCAACAGAATAACAGACATTTACACGTCAAAGCGCAATGATAGCATATAATTTTCTAGATCCGTATGGGTACGTCACGAATTATAGCCACGCTAACAAGATTGATCTGATTTGGGTGATAACCGACTATCCGCTCTATACACGAATGACTTCATGTTCGTCCTTTCATGTATTCCAGCTCGACTTTGTATCATACGGGCATGAATACGATGGATTTATTGGTGGTGACAGTATCATGCGGTCTCATTTTTCCGACTTATCAAGTATCCACTCACATCCGATAAAAAGTTACATGTTACAAGATGTTTACTCAATCCTTAGCTGCATAAAGTAGTATAAACGTGGCCATACGCGAAATGGGCCGATTTGCTTGCATCCTAAAATTGGCTTCGGAGCCTCCGTGGCTGCCGACCTTTTCAGCTGGAAGCACAAGGGCTGTGTTGTTCAGTAAATAATTCTTGGTATACTGGTGATGACACATGTCAGATGTTATTCAACTCTGTTCGAAAGTCCCCTGTGCGAGTTTGAAATGGAGCAGCCAAAATCAATACTCTTTCTAGTGTTGCAGTTTTCCTCGTTAACTTAATTAAACTAACGACGTTAGAGGTCAGGCATTGCAGGGAATTTAAAAGGTTGCACGTGGTAATATCATGAGATCTCGTTTTCGTCTACCAATCTGTCATTGTAAGAACATAAATGAAGTTCAGATCATTTATTAGGCGATCTGTAACAATGGTGCACAACCGTAAATGAAAATATGTGTGCAAATGTTTGGACTCCTTGCTTTATCTTGAGCCCAGGTTAACAAAAAGGTCCTGTCGGAACTCAGTGATTTTCAATGCAAATAAAACTCTTCAATGTTAAGCGCGTTTTTCTTATCAATGTGTTTCCTGGCAGCCTTTTTTAATGGAACACCACAGCCACAGCCCAATAAAACGAAGGATTACGTAGGACGACAGATCCTACGATTACACCGTTCCGATAAGTTACTGCGAACAAACTTTTGTCTACAATCTCTGTGTTATTTAGATAGCTTCTTGGTGAAACACCACGGAGCGGCAGTTATGTCCCGTTTAATACCCTTAAGGACACTATAATTCTTCTCAAGTTCGGCTTAGTTTTACAGAAGAAACAAGAACGTTCGTGCACCCGTTAAAAAAAGTAACTGGAAGTGGGGATCTTCAAAAGTTTTGAGAAAATAAATCGGTAGAGTAAAACTAGTTTACTTTGGTGCAGAATTATACTAACTGCCATTTAGAGTGAAATACGACGCTACAACATAGAAACTATTCCCCATTTTTCCTGAGACCTTTAATGCGCATTATACTTATATGCTTTCGTATGTTGATTAACGAGAATAGGGGAAATTGCTGTAGGATTTCATTCCGAACTTCTTGAATAGTACATGTTAACCCCAATTTCGATGCACCCCAAGTTCATTTTCTTTTGCCTGTCTAGACACCAAACCCTTATGGTTCTGCATTACTTAACACAGCAGGTTAATGTTCTGCTATGTTATTCACATCCTTGTTGGTATAACAACTCTTGTTGAACGCTGGTCATGCTGAAACGTGCAGTGTTCAGTAAATATGTGGGTACTTGAGGTTGCTCACTAGTTTGCTTTCAGCAAGGCCTATTCTTATCAATTCTCGATGAAGTTGTGAGCACCTCGTCTTTTTGGTCACCTTATCATAATGATCATATTTGTGTAGTTCGTTTATCTGAATACATCTTCTGAGAAGAAATTCGACCATACTATAACAGCTTATACGTGCACATATAACCATGTCACACAGGCCGGTAAACACCAACCAAACATTTATGAGGTTGTGTGTCGCATTCTTAACTGCGTAGGAGCATCCAGGCGGTTAGGTGCGATTTTACGAACACCTGATTAAATTATTTTCCTGATTGTATGGAAGAACGCCAGTACAAAAATTTTCAAAAGCGAGCACTTCAGTCATCAAACTGTTAACTGTGACCGCCACGATACTATTCCTCATTAAAGTTGTCATTTCTTCATGACAGGACAGGTGTTGAACACTATCGGTGTTGGTGTACGTTAACAGGTCGTTACGGGAAACCCTTTGCAGAGTGTTAAACAGATTGTATTCCTTGACTTCTTAATGCACATCATACCATTGTCACTCACATGAATTCATCATTGGACAATGCTATTGATCAGTGCTTCCTTCTCACGGTCTAGTGATGATGGAACCTAGTCTCGCAGTAAAGCTGGAGTGTAGATTTTACTGAGCTATATAGTAGAACACAGTTTGTTCCTTTTGACTCAAGTGAATGGTTGTCTCTGTGTCGTCACACTTGGTAGACCAGTCAAAGTCTGAAGACAAGGGTGATGAGGACTATATTTGTCATACCTGTATGTGCGTCAACAGGCGGTAGTCAAGATGCTGTCAAGAACGCTTGATACCCCAACAATCTTCAGAGATAAACTCGGACACACACGCACCTGAAGGTTGTGCATAAACTCACGGATTATTTGCTGTCCTCCAGAGGCGAATAGGCTGTGCGTTATCTTGTACGCTCGAGCCAAATTTACTGATATCTACCACAATGCGTATCAGGCTGACTTTAAATGTTGAGTTGCGTATCAGGCAAAACTTTACGAAAATGCCTTACTTGAAAGTCACTATGTGCGCCTCATTCCCCCCCAAAAACTGACCATACTGCCGTCAGGTAGCAGTAGAACGCATCTGCTGAGGACTGTCAGTAATATTATAATAGTCACCTCAATTTAGGCTGTGTTATTGCTCGTGTCTGCTTCATTTGGTCTTTTTCGTAAAGATCTTCTGATCACAAAAACGTATTAATTAATTAAAAACTGAACCCTATTAGAGTGTACTAACCAATTCTCAAACAGCACCAATAGCCAGGTTGGTCAGGTCATAACAGTGGAGTGATCCAAACGGACACTGAGAAAAAAGGACAACTACATCGACATCTTGATAAGAGTTCTGTTTCAGAGAAGCGCTGTAAGTAGAGCAAGAGTGGATTTCTGCCTATTTGACAGGGATTGTAAACAAAGGTTGACTAACCCCCATAGACTCAGAATACGATAAAGATCACTGTGATGTGCATCATAAACACGAAAACTGTGGATTTCGTTTGACTGGACAAGCTAAAGGTGTGGAAGTGGCAACCTCATCAATTAATAGTCTGGTGTTATTTACCATCTTTCTTGATTGTACTATCTGAACGGTGCTGCTTAGACTAGATGTGAAAAGTATAGCTCGCACACTCACAGCCTGTCCTGGAGACTGAGATGGTGAACGGAACACCTTAAGGAGCACTTTCGTTGGTTCAGTCAGCCAGTTTATTCAAATGCAGGAGGCGGAATTGATGTGATTATGTGTGGTGCACCCAACAATCCTCCTTCGGAAACCGGAGTGGCTTCGGAGCTTAGATTAGTCAAAAGTACTTACGCTGCAGGCCCAAATCTTCTGTCCCTAGCTGCTTTCAAAGAGAGAGAGAGGGAGAGAGATCGCTGTGCGTCCAGACCACACTCTTCTATTCCACATGAGAGTCTGAAGGGATATCCCGTGACTGATGTTTATCAACCGCAATTTCAATTTCCAAAAACGTTGTAGCGGTCACACGGGTGTCCCCGTCGAACACAACGTAATTACGGATCTCGTAATGTGGCAGCTTCTGAAACAAATAGCAGGCTGGTTTTCATCCGAATCGCCAGTGTAATCATGATAACCTCAGCTTGGGCATACAACAGCGTTCCGGGAGTCTTTTTCTTTGCCAACGAGTTTGATATACTTGGACGTGAAACCTGATGTTGATACGATTGTTCGCCTCCATTGATAAGGAGTCCCAGCGAAGTGATATTTTCCTAAGGTTGTTTCCATTCTGAGTGCAAGGTATACATTCGCGGTCATTTGCTGTGGGTGTTTCCTACCGTAAGTAACGTTGGATAAGGGTTTCCAGTATTCAACTTATCTTTAAGGATGTGACTACCGATATCTTTGAAAGAGCACTTGCAGTTTCAAAAGGGCTCGGGGTTGATTTTTTATCAGATGACAAACTGATTGACTCTGAGTATGCAGACAATAATGCCCTAATATTTTTTTCTGCAGAGAACAAACAGATAGTGTCAAACAGATTAAATTGTTCGGTTGATCTGTATGATATATACTGTGCACTTCTGAACTGTAAAGCCATGTGACAAAATTGACTCTGCCCAGGCCAAATATTTGTTGCTGCAGGCACACCACCTGAGGCCATAGTGTATTTGTACGGTGAAATCGCGCAGAATTTACCTATGTGGGAAGCAGTCATAAAATTTCGGATACACATACGGTTGACCAATTTTGATAATTACACTTCAGTTCTTTAAGATACTTGCGTGGTGTTGAAAAGCTAATTGGTGATCACCACCGACGGATATCTGTTCCCTGACCGTCGATCTCAAATACTGCTTTAAAGGACAGTCAAATTGAAAGTAATTTTGGATACCTCCCAGTATTTTTGCCAGTTTTGCAAGCATACATTATCGAAACGGATATACCGGTCTTGTGGTAAATAATTATGTACGCAAAGCGCAAATCACGAAATATCAACAAACAATGGAATACTTCAACGACAGAAAAGGATTATAGGATTTATTGGAGAAAATAGCCATAAAATTCTTTGTCTGTGACTGGTCGAAACTCTTGGCTGCATCAAGCTGAACATCGTACTTAACAACAGTGTGACAGTGACCAGTTCTACACCTGCCGCATTTCTACCGTCAGTCTGAGTACCGCAAATGTTCAGATCTTCCACAACTAGGTGTCATGCAAATAAGTGTACTCGGGCACCGCTGAATCGTCTAAATGTTTAGCTACAACCGTCAGCCGACTCGAAAGAGAATGCTGGTTGTTCTGCCGTTGAAAATCTGCTGTTCTGTCTTGCTTAATATACCTTCACACTTACGGTTATGTTATTCGCGTGTTTATGTGATTTATGTTCAACTAGATGAGTAGTTCTTTGCTGGAAAGATGTCGTGGTCAGTAATGTCAAACTTTACATTTGAGTAACTACAGTCAATAATCACAAATACTACTGTAAACTTACGTCATCCATTACACTGAACAAGATTGTTGAGAAAAGTTAGGGCACTTGGTTGAGGTAGACGAAACACCCCTTCCACTTGATTTCAACCTTCGCATTCACATCGAGCTTTCAGTCAGTCTTTTCCGAAACACACACTAGGCCCGCGTTTCGTTCACGTCCGATCTGGTTTATAAACTCTGGCCTACGCTTTTCTGAGGCAACCTCGTAACTTTCTCAGCTCCACCGAATCATCGGCCAACTTCTGTTGAAAAGAGGGACTCAGCTGAAATTGCGTCTTTATTAGGGGTCACCAGTGGTATACATTTTTGTCCAGATTTGCACTCCCGCTACGGTTTCATGAAGACAACCGTATCAATAAATGTGCCGTTGATATCATAAAACGTGACGAATGATCGTAAACATAAGTTTAACCTCATTTGCTTTGTGAACTATGCTCAGGGTGTCTAATCGCCTCACTGGGAGGTATATTAACCATAATCAAAAAGAGCAAGCTGGAAGCGTTGATGAAGCACGAAAGGTGCGGTCACTTAGGATCGATGTTACATCTATAATAACCATACCTATTAGTGAGTTCTAACTTATTTTATGCTTAACCACATCCACTCTTTTGTCTGCCATGGTTAATTTCCAAATAATTCATTTTAACTTTCCTAGACGGGTTAAACATACAAATGCACTCCAGAGTCCGTTGCAAGAAGAGAGCTGTTTGAGCAATATTTTGTGTATTTGGATGCCACTGTACGTTAACGTTATCTAACAACATTCTTATATGGTTGCACACTTTCTTTCGCACCGCCCACGATCTTCCAACAAGCAGGTTTACTCCATCAAGGGAGGGCGATCGATTGGACGCGTGATCCGCCAGTGGAGAGAGGGTAAAGACATGTTCCACATTGCTTTTCCTCTGGATTTGCACGTTCTGCTCAAGTTGCTTTTATTGAACGCAGCAGTGTTAATAGTAAGTGAACTTGAAAACCGATTGCAGTGAATTCAATGGTTACTTTCAGCGGTATGTGATAAAAAAGGCAGCTTGGCTCTATTTAAAACTACTTGATTAGTTTGAAAGGGTGCTGGTCATAATCAAGAAGTAGCGGTGTTATTCAGGATCTTAAACAAATGCGAAATATTTTGGGTAGTTTTGCTTGTTTAATTATTTATATGCTGTACACATAGAATATCACTGTAACTTATCATCAACTTCTGTCAGATAATGTGAGTAGTCTTCCAGGGTTGCTAATTGATCACCCAAACTATGCAAACTCTTGAATTATTTGCTTTATCGAGGTTGACGCAATACGTTCGTGAATGAAATGATCCGTGCCTTGAACACACTTCATTGGTGGTTTTAACTCGGGTTATCCTATGGTCATTTTGTACAGTTCACCATTCTCTTCGAAAGAGACCAGATTTTTCCGGAAACGTGAATATTCGTAGTATAACAGGAATTCCTCTTAAGAAAGCCTTCCCCAAAAATGACCACTCTTTAAAACTATCGCTTTGGTCCCGTCACCGTCGAGTTTTCTGAAATTTAGAACCTCAGGAAGGCTAGCTCCTGTTCTGACCGTAAGCCACTGTTTTATCGTCAAGTTGTTCCTAACCCAGGACTGACTTCACCCTTTACCACCCAGTCTGGAATCCAATTAACGCGAGTCTACTGGCTAAGTTGTTCTGACAACCATGTGTCTTTAACTAGCTCGTCAGTTCCACAGCAGAGACTGTGCGTCCTGTGGCGCTGTCATACTACAAACTATATAACGATGAATAGCGGATACGGTTTGTTCTATTTCCCATTAGACTGCTTGCTAAACATAGATACAAGATGCGTGGACCTTACATTAATTGTCTAGTTTTGTTGATACCTCCTACTTGTAAAATAGTCAATTATCTTGTCACAGTGTTAGTACACCGGTTGCCTTATAAAACTTCGATTATGCCTACTCTGGTTCAGTTGAAGTCTACTTTCACCTTGTCACTAATGCATGAATGGAACCTACTAAACTAGACACATGGGATGAAGCTATTGTGGGTAACACATTAGGTCTATATTTGGACTGTGCTGTACCGTGTCAGTTTGACTCACTCGTTAACTGCTCTGATTAGGAGGGACGGAAAAGAAACCATCTGGAACAATAGTAATCCGGCTCGCAGGAGGCTGATTAGTCAGAAGCAGCGTATTTTCCAAAATAAAATGGCGTTACCGCACATAGGCACAAAAATTTATCAAGATGTTACAGACTACAAACCTGTAAATCTGTCGAGGAAGCTGCTTTTCTCAAAAATGTAATACATAACTAGGTTGCTTTCCCTTCGAACAAAGAACAACCCCATTGGAAACAGCTGCAGGTCGACCCCATGGGATGCCTGTACAAGAGTTACGAAAAACTTCTTCGGGTAAATTGATTTGTGGGGTTTGGTAGTCAACTAATTGCACAAAACACTGTAAATTTCGATTTAAAAGATTATGGTTGATGTTTATTTGGGACCAAGTTTCTTGACGGTTGTATCCTGAAGATGTTTGGTTAATGTGAGTAATGCTCGAGAGAGACTGTGTATAATGCGTAGATGAGTCTCGAACAACGCGTGCTACTGCGATTGACCACTGAAATGGCAATTGTTAAACCGGCGTCGAAAACATAAAATAGGATTCTGGCACTTACATTGACTTTCTGTCCCTAATCCGGTGGGTACAACAAGCTCACTTCTGCCGAAAATAGTTCGGTACACACTTGTTTTTTCCGCATCCCACGTAATTTATTGTTTTACTTGCTACAGATGAAATAAGCAAAACTGACTGGATGTCTCAAGCACACAAACTTGTAACGAAATGCCTAGAAACAGCATTACTGTTTTGGTAACACGGGTAGACGGGGGTTCATGTACAACCTGTACATTGATTACTCATCAAGATTTAGAGGCCGTTTGTTCTGTGAACCTGAAGTCTGAATAAACTCTAGTTGGGTATTGTTGAAGTGATCGCCTGCCAAAATTCGTGGAAGTCCTACTGATTTCTAATCGTCCACTGCAACTCTGTACATGGATGCTGAACTTTTCGTTTTCTATCAGACGCGTGTATTACGCTTTATTATGTTACTTCAATAGTTTCCTACCTTTTTAGTCAATTTTGTTAACAGTGTTGTGAGTGTGAGACCTATTCCAATCTCACAATGTACTTTTCATAAAGACGAAGTGTTACCGAAAATGTTGTGTTGTGACACTTGGTACAAACGGGAACCATGCTAGTCTGTAAAGTCAGGATCAATCTCATAGTGAGGGTTACCACTTTTCTCTTAAAAACCACGAACAGCTTTTTTCAGTTTTCGGACCTATCTGAACCATCCACACATTCGATAGTGATGGTATATGTGTCTGTGTGCATGGTCGCAATGTGTTAAGCAGTTCATTCACACAACTCGATTCGATTACCGACCTCGATTGATGTTGTAGACTGTTTTTGTAGGCTAGTTAAATGTGAAAGCTCGGTGCACCTGCACAGTTGCATGTCGCAGTTTTTTGTCTACAAACGTTTCCGAAATTAGCGCGTGGTGCATCACAGCGTCTGCCCTGCATGAATCACACAGCAGCGAACGGATACCAAGTTGAAATTTGTCTATACAATGTTGGAAATTAAACCAAACACATGATGATTATTTTGCTTCCAAGATCTCGGGTTGGTTAAGTGACGACGTAGTGGATTACTTAACACGTCGCACATACTTTAGTTGCCCCCAAATAGATTTGGCCAATCTAAGTTTGTTGAGAATCCCATGTAGCGTATTAAAGGCAGTCGCTTACTATAATCACTATGGACGCCAATTAAAAAACGTGTGCTTTTGTTTACACAAAGTCATTGGGATTTCATCTACCAGCTGTGAGCAGGCACGTTGGTTCATCCACGCGCATTAGATGGCGTCAGCATGTACGTGTTAACCACCATGAATTCTGAACAAAACTGCTAGAAAACAAAAACTGGTAGTTGCAAGCATTTAGTACGAACTCATCAGTACGAAGCTCACAACAACATGAAGAGTTTTCTTATAGCAAATAAGCAAAGAGGTGGATAACCAATCAATAGGTTAGGATAGACCACCAAGTTTGGGAAATCGTCGGGTTCAGAAGTAAATAACAAAAATTTTCACCCACCCAATCCCTAAAAATCTACACAGCCAGAACATTAGACAAGTTTTGACAGTATCACTCCATCTTTAACTTCGAAAGACACTTCATACGGAGCTCTAAGTTTCTGGTTGTAAGATGTGACACAGTGATCTTATAATCCTGTAAGACAAACTGTGATCGGTCAACGAAAAATCAGAATTTGTCAGCATTGTCTCTCTCCAGGCTGTAGTTGATGCGGCAGGTAGCGCCCATTTGGGTTCAGTGGTGTGAACTTTCTCACTGCTGGATTGGGCTTTCTGTTAAGTAAGAAAAAAGGTAAGAGAAAACCGTATTAGCGTCGTTTTTCAGTTGTTCTTGTTTTCATTCGCACGTAGACTGTAGGTTTCCAGGGTCACTTTATACTGAATTTACCATTTTAGTAAACTTGGTTTTCAGGGAATAACTACTCTTTCGTGACCTCCTATTCTCTCGAAAACCCTCTATATTGGTTATGTGCGAATCTATAATCATGAAATTCGAGAGTGCACACGGTTTAGTTTTCTAATGTTGTTTATTTAATATGCGGCCCCAAACGCTTTACACTGCTACTAACTAGTTACTGGTGTCACTGAGTAGTATACAGTACAATGATGTCGAGCACCATCTGAAGTTTCGGTCAGAAGTTTGTCACATTTATTTGTGAACCTTTATTGTTTCTCTTAGTTCTACTCCTGTGTGTGGAGTGTAATTATCTCAGTTGGAACTTATTGATGTTGTTCATGGCGACCGTCAAGTGACCAGTGTGTGTTTCCCTTTGGAGTTTCTTCCTCGATAGGATTGAACTAATCTACATTCACTTAGAAACAACCCTAGAAAATTAGTTTTGCACTTTTAAGTCTAAGTGTATGGTGATTTCCATCCAGAACGCGTTATCAAGACATCCAAAGTTTAGATCACGGAGATTCTAGTTTCTTCTTACCAAAAGACAGTTGTTGCTTAGGTGAGAATGAGTCTGTTATGTGAACTCAGAATGAAAATATAGCCTGAGCTGTCAAGAAGGACAAATTTGTGTCACCATATTAGTCACTATGCATGAGGCTCTTATGTGAAGGTCCCACAGGGAACTTAAGTTGCACATGGCAAACACGAAACATTTTGCGTAGGTCGCAAACGGAAAGTGGCCTCAGTTAATCACTCCCCTAGTAGGCCACCTTAATCAATATCTTACGCAAGCCAAATGCTTAATGATGACCGCGATTTTGTTTGCATCATGTGCACCTGTGTGTCTGCACATCCAACTGACTTTCAGTACGGGAAGCTGAAACTTCCATTTCAAGATCATCACTCCGTTCACTTTAAGGTCAATGTCACTAGTCTGATTACTGAACAAACTGCCACAGTGAAACCTATGCCAGGTCAGGCAGCACCATCACAGCTGTTTGATCTCTTCAGTGGCCAGGCAGACAAGTCAGCAAAGAGAACCTAGATGTAATCATTGAATAGTCAGAAGTTGTTTTGTATATTAATCGGGATATGAAAGTAAACTTACCGAACAACTCGTACTCTTTCGTTCGCATCATGAACCACGCAGTAGAACACTTGCTTGCGTGTGTGGTCAGCTTGGGCGGTGTTCAATCAAAAACAAATGACACATTTTGATCGTAAGATTTGTGCGATGTTGATTATACTCAAAAAGGCTGGAGCAGCCGTCTATCACTGTTGGTCAATCTCGGAAGCAAAGTTTAAGAGAGTATCGTTCGACCTACCCACGGTTCGTGCTGAATGCTAGTTCGACTATAATCTCACCAGAAGAAGGGAATCAGTTTCCGCCACCGAAAAGTGGAAGTGCATCCGCTAAGGATATTACATGTGGGCTCACTTATGAATTTTCCCCACCGCTATAAACCATCGATTAGCCCGCGCACCGGGAGCGCTGTCCACCTTGATCATTTAATTGGTTTGTAATTTTACAAGGTACTATGGCATGAGCAGTGTGTGTTTAGCAGCAAAAATCCACCGAAAAGCTCGTATAATGGTTGCTGCCACCAATGAGTTCAGCAGGTACCTTTTGTACAGTAGGATATGCGATTGACGTTCAGTGTGCTGGCACAACTGATGAGCGGCGACACCCACGTGGCCGGACAGTTGTTTCCGGCCACTGTTCATCAATGAACACAAAACTTAATTATCCGATATCTTTTACTGGTACTCATTTTACAAGTGCAGTTGATTGGCATTTGTAAATTGCAGTCTGTTCTGTTGCAATGACAGTACTGGAGGTTGCAGTCGAAGATTGTTTAAACTGTTGAAGTAGGGCAACGACATACTCATGAACTAACGATGTCCTACAAACCAGCACTGTCGTCTGTCAGGGAAGAAACAGCAGAGGATGAAGGAGTATTAATTTGGGATAAACAACCAGTTAGATGCTGTTCAATTAGAATTGAGACCAATAAACAGCTGTACGTTGCAAGATGCGCGTGAATTAATTGCACCTCTTGTCCAACGATACAAACCTACTTTAGGTTGACTACATTTTAGAAACTGTAATGGGAACGCTGCTTATGAAAATCTGTTTCTTGTTTTCTGTTGACACTTAGAAATTCAGAGTACATCTTGATATGTTTATAAGGGCATAGTTAGGCCTGAAGAACCAAGCTTGAGACTATTCTTGCCTCTTAATCTACTCAAGAACAAAAGTTCACACCAGGCATTCAGCCGTAATGTGACGGTTAGATCAAATCAGAGGATCGGCTTTCTCAACACTCAGTAGAATGTCTCAGTGCGACGATACGATATAGTCAAAGCCCACAGCGAGCAGATTGCGGAGAACACAGACGATCGGATGAGCCATTGCTCGACAAAGACGGACCAACGGTCGAGAAATGGCAGGCAAAAGCTACGACAAAAAGCGTCAGTCACATAAAAATTCGGGGGCAAAAGTGCGCACGACGGTTAAATAAAAATCGCCGCTGCGTTATGAACTGTAATTCGAGTTGGATCATGAAGGATATGCTTTACTGAACGGCTTTTGCTACAATACAGCATTAATCCTTCTGCTTATTTAGTCAACCTGTTCAGAAGTCAGTTTTGAAACGAAATGTCTAAAACCATTCTGGACGTTTTCAAGTAATTGTTTTGAGGGTTGTTCCTTGCTAATTATACAACCTGTCCTTCCCGTTTTCATAGGATTTCCAGGCTATTCACTTCAAACTGACTCACAAAACTTGATTTCCCCTTCTTGTCACAACCATTCCGTAATGTTCACGTTTGCTTAGACTGGGGGTTGAGCTCCTGCTCACGCACTCGTGGCACGACCCTATTGGCCACTGTCATCAGCTTTGCATTGATCGCAACCAGATAATCATAAACGGACGCTCAGCCGCATGTGTTGGTGCATTAGTCTGAGATTACCGGACCGTTTCGAGAGGTGATACAGTGAAATTTTTAATAAGCTCAGTGTGTATCTCCACAACGATGAATCATTGGCCAAGTTGAAATTAACAGTTCCTATCCGAAATGGATCTCAAACCTGTTTCTATCTTTTGAACGAGGATTTCTGAAAAGAGCTGGGTAGGACAATATAGTACAGTATTGTGGCATATGCCACCCGTGGTATGACTAGCTGTGTTGATAATTGTTACGCAGCTGTATGATTATGTGTCTAATTGGTTAGAAGTGTGGTACTCTCAAAACTCTCTGAACAGGCTTGTTTTGTTATATCAGCAGACTAACTTACAGGTGCTTTGTGGTGTGCTAACAAGTGAATATGGTAGGATAGTAAGACTGACAGACATGCGAGCTGGATAATGCCACCGAAATCCACCGGAAACCACTCCGTCCAATATCTGAACTGTAAAGCGCGTCTGTTGCCTCGTATTTCTATTTCTGTTTCGTATTATAAAGATTGCGGGCTCTTCAATAAGTCAAAACTGATACAGTATATACCTGGTATCACAATTCTATTCTCGACTGCATTGACCGAAAAAGTTTCAGATTAGTTTGCAGTTGATCAATACAGGTCAAAACAAAACTGCTTGCTGACCGTCTGTGAACGGCTTTTTGCTATGGACTCGTGATTGCTGTTGGCATTGAATAGCACTGGACTGGCTGACTGGAACTACGTTAGGCAGTGTGTTTCCTGTAACGGGGACCTATATTTGTGAAATGATCGCCACAAAGAAACTTGCTGATCAGTTCGTTCATCGAACTTAGAATAGTGTATCCTCAACTGAATCTAACCGCTCCTTCTCGTCGTAGTCTTTGGATTGAAAAGCTAAACTTCATGACACGTTTAATCTTACTTTGTAAATGATGGCAGCCAGTCTACAGTTGACGGTATTCCCATCTGTGGTGGACTAAAAGAGAATGGATAAAAAGTACGGACTGTAGAGTTGTGGATGTTGGGTAACGGACGGGGACAATGAATTATTTTGAAGTGATCAGGCAAACTGCAGAGTATTCACAATCGATAGTGGTTGAATGTTTAAATGTGCTGACGAGGGTTACCGCATAGTATCAACGATGGAAGTTGCATTGTGGCCTGATGTCGGTATCTATTACGGATGTTGTTAACTTGACACGTGACACTCAGGTCTGATGAGATATGTCGAATTAAAACAACCGAACCGTTTTTTCGAATCAACCAGATTAGATCCAATGCGAACGGTACACCCAGCTCAATCTGTTGCTATTATCCATGAAATAGTTCACTTTAAACAAGTGATTTTGAATGTATGGTGAAACAGAAAACTTTTAGAATCCCAAACAACCTGAAAGCGATGGATTTGAAAAGGCACAACAGTGTTACTTACGTTAGATACCTTGCGCAATGTCAATTTGATCGCATCTCATCGGTTACTTGCGCGGAACTAACCCGCACATTACATAGTATTGATAAGCAGCAAGACAAAATCAGTGTACTCATATATGAGCCGGCCAGTCAGTTGACCAAAATGGAAGCAGTAAGATAAACTTAAAGCGTACTGATTGGTAAAAAAACATGGATCTGGTTTAACATAGCAGAATCAGAAGATAGGAGTTCAGAAGGAGATTTGTGTTTTGAAAGTTTATAGAGACCGAACGGGAAAATCCACACAAGTCGAATAGGAGTTAAAAGAAAGCACAGCGATTAACAATGATTAAAAAGATAACACAAAATGATTTAGGAAAGAATAGGGGTAGTCCATCAGTTGTTGGTCCCTACGAAAGATACATCAATCTAGAAAATCAGGTTTGGTAAAGATGCGAAAATAAATTGGGAATAAACAGTAACGGTTGCATCCTTAACAACATATCGGGAAGGCTAGTTCCAACAGTTGCCAGAAGTACGGATTGGAATCTAGTTGTTTTATTCAGACGGCTTCCGTAGTGTTAGATATCCGTTTCAGTTTAATTCAAAAAATATTATGAAGGCAGACCTTGAACACACCAACTGTCCAGTCTCTGTAAGGTGTTTTGTAATTACACTGACCGCACGCTGGCACCCTTGCCTTCCCCTAGTAACCTATGGGACGCCATCGAAATGTTATTGTGTAAGACTTCTTACGTGGTACTGTTGGCCTTCATTGATTTCAGATGATTTCAACTGTCGTTCACCCCTACTCTTTGTTATTTTTACGTCGATTTTTCTCGTACTTCTTTGTTTCCTGAGATTTAATTTCCCAATTCGCTAGAGTCTACTCTAACAACAATAAAAAGTTTTCAAAAAAGAAAACACCAAATTCGGTAAACACTCTTTAGTGGAGTTCATGTGACTCTCAGTATCAACAGATATGCGACAATGTAACACACATAAGACAATTGAAATTCATATCAGATCGAGCCATCCGGAATGAAATTGTCCCAATCCGGATGGTCACCGAAAGTATGTTTCATACCGCATGCCACCACTAGCAGTTGTTACTTCGATTTCATGGACTTTGTTACAATTCCCACGAGCTTTGTTTCCTAATAGACTTAGCTCGTCACAATATATCACCTTAATTAGAACTGTTAGTTATATGACTTTCGTTGGTTACACAGTCGTCAACTCGTCTACACAGTTGTGTATGCGCATGATTATGTGGAAGCCATTATGGGGTACAGCACCGTTAGGTGACTGTGATGAATGTGCCAAACTGCGTCGTGCTTTCTGTGTAGCTGTATCAAAACACAATCGATTTAATCCATGTTAATTAAGCTGTCATATCTCCAATTTACAAGTGGAAGAATACACCTGCGTGCATGTACAAAGAAGTATCTCTATACACTTGGTTTCAAAATAGCATGATTCACGCTATGCAAGTCCAGCAGTGTGGAACCAATGCAACAAACCATTTTTCCAATCTTTCCATGCGTTGTAATCGATTTCGATTACAACACTCCTGAGGAAGGTCACCCGAGGTGGTTGAAACGTAGAGTATTACAACCTGCTCGTAACGTTGTGTTATTCCCAATCTGTTTATCACTAACATGTTAAACATGACGTCCAAACTGTTCAACTTCATTCGTACTAAATTTTGTGCACATTTCTAATTTTGTTTCATTTTATAACAGTTTAAGTTTTACTGAAACTGTTTAGTACATTTGTCGTATTCAGATTTAACATAGTTACGCATATTGTTGGTCTTCCCTAGGTGAAGGTTATATATCATATGGAATTGTCCAAGAAATTCAGTTTCCCATGATCGTTATTGTCCAAAGCTGGACAACTCGCAATAGCGTAAATCAAAACAGTTTACATCAACAAACGCAGCCTCACTTGAACGATAGAATAGACGTGTCAGTCAAAACTTCAGAACGAACCGTATGACCTTGAGGATCGATACATCAGAGGGGAGTCAGGGTAGGATTGAAGCATGAACACGTGAACAGTCAATAAACGGTAGATAAACTCAGTTTTTACATTTGACTAAGCTGAACAGCTATTCCACGCACGGTTTTTTCTAATCCATAACTCCACAGTCAAGAGTTTTCAGACTTTCTGTGGACATATTTATCTAAGCTGTTCAACCAGTTGGTCTTAGTGTCCACCAGTGTAGTGGTGGACAACAACAATCTAGGTCTTTGTCCACTACACCAAGTGGTTGCAGTCACTGGCTCTTTAGAAAGGGTTTTGAGTTACTGACATAAACATTGATCACATAAATAAGTCGTCGTTTCCAATATGTGAATCAGTAACCAGGATTTTTCAGTTAGACCCACGTCTTTTTGTGCTCAATACATTTTTTTCTTACAGTCAAGTGGTCAGAAGTTTTTTCGCGAGTGCACGCTCAGCACTGTCGAAATCGGAACTTGCATTTCGATAAAATCTTTCAGGAACATATACAGAACTCATCAGTAATATATATCTCCTTACGATCTCGGAAGTTTGCTGCTGTTCGGTCGCTTACCAGGCGAGCTTGCTGACCAACTCACTTCACCAGATAATCACGTGAAAAAAATTACGACCAGTATCTATAGATAGTTGTTAATCGAAAGTTATCGACTTCGTTGTAGGCGCTCTGTCCCCTACGCCAAATTAGTGTAGTATTGAAGACAGCGTACATAAATTACTAATGGAAGAAGTGCCAGGCGGCTGCATTTTGAGTCTGGACAATCGGTTGTCGAATCTGTAGACCATCCGGAACTATGGCAGATGTTATTCCAGATATCTACCTATAGGTGTGTTGTGGAGTCGGGTAAGAATTGGAGCAAGACATGTTGTCAAATTTATACTGACGAACAGAAAATTTCATCTGTCAGCTAAACAGCCTAGTAATAACAGAGTATATGAAAGAATGTCGTTCCACCTGGTGATGCATGTCGTGGGGCAAATGCCAGTGAATTTATGCGAAACGTTGTCACCAGTATAGATAGGTTTGAAGTATCTACAGATTGGCAGATGATGTCTGTTCGTTGTAATTGTCATCCCAGTGGAAATATTAGGACAGTCCCAAGCTGAACGGGTTGGTCTGGATTGTCAATACTGACGTAATCCTTTGTAACATAAGGAAATGGTAACCAGTAGACATAATGAATCACTGTGTACACTACGTGGTCTTCCAGATATGCTGTTAATGTGGCCGGACAGTGGTGTGGAAATAGAGTCCCCCGATAAATCTGATAATACAAACAGCGTGTGAGTGACTGTTGAGGGCAACAGAAAGTTTAACGGAGTGACAACCGAGAAGGGTAAATCAACAGCGATAAAACTCAGAACACTAACAGTCTGAAACGATCAAAGTCGAGTTCAAAAGCAAGTGACCTAACGGAATCGTTATTCCTCACCTCTATGAGTTACTAAAGGTTAGTAAGCCTAACTGCACCCTACTTTGTATATGCAGATTAAACCTTATCATGCATAAGTACGATGGTTAGCGGAGACCTGGGAGCCAGTTTGGAGAAGAATTTGTCTCCAAAGCCTGCGCGACACTTGAATTCCAGAGTACACTTTGTGACATTCACGTTGAGACTAACACCACGTATCCTCTTGACGCAACTTCTGTTTACAAATGTGTCACTGAGTGAAACGATAGGTTACTTGTGTGATTTTCTGGACAACCATAAAATTTTGATCGGTTACCAAACAGCACACTTGAAGGAACTGCTTCTAAGGCGAATCCTTAATGTAAAGTTTATTTTTAACGATGGCATCCGTAGGCAAAAATCTATATTAGCATCGATGTCATTGTTGTCAGATTTGTTTGCCTGCAGCTCGGAACTTAAGGTACTCAGCACTGCCATGGATCAAACATTGTTCTAAGGGAAATATGCTGATGCTATATTTTCCACCGCAAATATAACTTTCATTATGGACGGTATTTCAAAGTAGGTCAATTGCGCACATTCTTGGGACTAAAGTTAGACGACTTTTCTATTTCCTGGGTTCTTTTCTGAGTAGAGAAACTGCAAAAAGACTAAAGTGATACTTTTGACACAAGAACAACCCACCGGGCCAGTACAGCAACTTCTGCGGCCTTACTCACGTAGATGCAAACGAAGCTTGGTGGAATGATTAATGGATAGACCTGGAAAAATCTGCTCAACAGATGCTATGGATCTCCAGTTAAAGCTTGTAGCTCGTATGCCAAACGAGACTGACTAACCAGAAAACTTCATGATTAAACGCAGTCAACATTTTAAGCATGAGAAAAGATAAGGGGATTGATAGAAAGCCCATTTTCATCTGAATATTGCACAGAGGGGATACACAGGCCGCACCTCTTCCATCGTCTTACTAGTTCCCTTAACAGGTCAGCCAGACTGACTGTTTAATACAACAATTTTCCGTTAATCAGTTTAATTCTACGAAGTAATGTGCAGACTTAAAACTCGCCTCTCAAGATTTGGTAGTTCGTTTGCAATTATTTGGCAAACTGTAGTGAGTCATACTACTCGACATTTGTCTGGAAGAATCCGAGAGCACCATCCAGCATAAATCACGGAAATTGAAGAAAAGTCAATCACGAATGTCATGGTGGGTCATCTGGCCGAAAACAATCATCATAGGTCGACCATCCGGGGTTCTATGTAGAATCCCATCGAATCGGTCAAAATCTGTTCGCCAATGAGCATTGACCACTGCCGAGGCCATTTTTATGCCATTACGTAACTCAACCTTGTGCGGACAGTAAAAGTTCGTTCTGCCGCTCTGGGTGGCTTGGTCATTTTTTGACAACCCGTCGGTACGCATGCGATTGCCACCCCATTGTCTCTCGTAAGCACGAAAATTAGATAGGACAAATGTCCATCAACACTCAACTTTGCATAACTGTTTTTTTGATGTTTCACAATTGTAGTGGTCCGATGGTGGTTTATCGAAAAAATGTTTGATACACTTCATGACTCATAGGGAAGTTTTGAAGTAAGTTGAAAAATTCATTGTATATATGTATATAAATCTAGCAGGTAAATACCACGTAGAGTGGCAAATATTGCGATATGAGGAGAAAGGCAATGTGTAGGCCGCAGCGAGTGTCCTCAACCAAGGTTGTTTATTGTCCCACAGACCCCACCCAGAAAGCCAGGACCACCCTACTGAAGCAGCGTTCAGAGCGAGTGCCTTCGTACCTCGAACCGAAGTCATGCACTGACCACCGGGTTGTCATTTCCAAACTAACCCACCACTCACAAACAGGGTGTAATGTGGACAGGTAGGAGTTGGTATTTGTATGCTGTGACCAATATAACAAAGCCTGTGAGACGAAACCAGTTTACTCAGAGGTTGATAAGGTCTGTCCTGAGGACACTTTGGCAGACTTTACCGATACTAACAAGCTGTTCCCACAACATGGCACTATTGCTTCGGAGACATTGATGGTCGAAATGGATACTGTGAAAATCCTATGTTCATATACACCAGGGTTTGAAACCGTACAACAGGACTGCCCTCACAGTGGTATTGCACACTTGGCCTTTCGCAGAAGCTCTGAGATCACGCCGATGCCACAGATGGCATAAGTTGGCAAACACCATCGCAACCTTTGTTCTGCGACTTTGATCTCATCAGGTATTCTACCAGTACTAACACAGCTCCCAAAGTATAACAACATGACGACTACTTCCGATTGTTCACCACCAAGGGTGGCAACAGACCCGGGGTTTTGTCAATCTTCCAAAAACATGTCACACTTAGGAGGTGCGTAGGCCATACTTCTAGTCTGTCTAAGATCTTCTGGGCTCCCTGTGAACCCTCATAGGTTAGGGCGATTTCGTCAGAATACCCTATATCTCTAAGTCGAATACCTGAGGGCAGTTACACAACATCATATTGGCAGTTTGTCAGGATACACTGTAAGATCTCGTCTATTGCAAAGCCGGGCAGAAAGGAGGAGGCTGGACAACCTCGTCGCATTCCACTTGAGATTTTAATTGTCGACAAAACGCTGCCATAAACCATAACCCCGCCCGAGATCTGACAGTAAACTGTTTTCAGGATGTACACATACTTCTTAGACACACTCTTCCTTGAGAGATAGTCCCAAAATGCAGCACTTTCAATCGATTCGGAGGCTCTACTGACGTCTAAGAAGACGATAGTTTTTGTACTTCTTTATGGAGGGCGGAGTTCAAGCATTTTTTGGTGTGTGAAGATGCCATCAGTACAACTGGGGTTAGGGCGAATTCCGGCTTTCTTCTCATAAGTACTCTGTTCGCGCTTTTCGCTTCGTGTGTGAAGAATGCTGACTGCAAGCGACCTCGTCTCAATAGGATTCGGGCAAATGCTTTGGTAGTTTGCACATCACGTAAGTAAGCTCGTTTTGATAAAGGGAACGGTGTTAGCTAAACCCCAGCGATTTGGAACGAATTTACTGATGCAAAATTTTTGGATCAGAGCCTTCAATTAGAGCTGGACCTCCAACCAAAAAAAGGGCTGAAGGGAGCTCGTCTGGGTCGAGTGACTTGCGACGTTTCAGAAATTGATACTGGGCAAAACTCCGGTTTCTGAAGGCTAGGAAAAATTAACAGACTAATCAGTAAGAGTACAGCCAAAAGGTTTAGTCGGTGGCGCATGGACAGTTGAATTGCTGTTGGAAGTGTTCAGCCCAGCGACCTAAGCGTCGTTGCAGGTCACAACTAGGTTCACCATTGACTTCGCAAATCACCTCACTCACGTTTCTTTTCCTGCTATCGGTTGGTCGAGTAAGATAATTGGTGACATAGGCCCAGTTACTTACTTATGACTAACAAAGGCCTTAGTGAAGTTAGTTACACTGTGGACACTCTCCTCTCTTCATTCGTCATTATATTGTTTATTTGCCAGATGGATTCATGTGGTTGTTCATTATTCAAATTTAATCAGAGTGGTTTTGTAAAGTAGGCGTCAGTGTCGTCTCTGTGTGTACCTCCGAACATCTCATGGTTTGGAATCCGAATAGAATGCTGCTGTACTCCTATCGATGATGACACTGATTTAAAAGAAGCGAATAAATTAAGAGAGTTGGAATTTCTATGATGAATTAATTCGAGATGTCCGAACTGACAGTAATGAACCGGGCTACTTTCGGTCGCCTTCTAATTAATCCGACCATACTTTGTATGTGACACTATCACGCAAGTATAAATGCGCTGACGATTGGCCAATCCTTTTTACCTGACACAGGTTTGGCTCATTGTCCTTAGTTATTTTGCACTTAGAGGGCTTGTGTATTTAATGCCTATCGGGATAATTTTGTTCCGTTTTCTTTAATGGTCCGTCGATAACGAAGGTGAATGGTTAGATCGTTGTAGTTCGTTTGCACGGTATACTCTGACCGTCATTCAACTGGGGACCGTTTATTCCAGACTTGCCCCGAGTTTTGATAGATTGGTGACGCATGAATGTAAGTCATGCATGACGTCAAGCTCCTGATAACCAGGGAGTAATATTGTCTAGAAGAATAGTATATTGCTGAATTCTCGGGCAACCACGCATCTTTCCGGCTGTTTGATTGTGACGTTCACCATGTTAAAAATCGACAACGTAGGCGAGAAGGGCAGTATACCTGGTGACAGTTTGATTGTCGAAGTCACAAAACACGCTTTGGCTTGTTTCGTTGCTGACAACTTCATTCGAATAAGTCCACATTCCAAAAAAGAACGTTACTCACATCTGATCCACGGTTATTGTTCACACGACATTTTCATACGTGACCTCTTTGACAACCTGACACACTCGGTGCACCTGGGACTGTTCTTCTGTTGCTAGCTGGCAGTCAACCCAGACTAACTGACGTAATCTGCTTCCTCTTTTAGTCCGCCGGATCTTCAACCGTTCTGAGGTTGATCCGATAGGCAGCACCATTACGGTGGAGACCAAAATCTTTTTACAAGCCATTCAGAACTAGCTTGGGCAGTCAGCACGTGTGAGAATGCGAGCATTTTCAGCACGTTTTGCTTATCATTAGGGTGTTGGATAGGTTACTGGATGTATGTGTGAGTACTGTGATATGGTAGGCAGCACCCAGAGGTTTCTGCGCCACAAGCATTTGGAATCTAAGTAAAACGTAACCATCCCCTTGCTTGATAACCGTTCATTTGCTCTACCTTAACACTGGTCACCTGTTTAATATAAACTGTGCAGTTTCATTAGTTGAACAAATGGCTGTCTACTGCTCCGTTTTTCAAATGCGCGTCGATGAACAGGCACGTTGTGCAAGCATTCAACTGAGTGGTTTCAGGCTGACAAATACAAGTAACTACCAGTAAAATTCCGTACGGATCCTCGTTAATGGATGATCATGTTTGTTAGCCGTAGAGTCAAATAAACCTTGCACAGACGTTACACGCCCCACTTTTTGGCGATAGCCCTACATGTCTCTGATTCCCTACATATTGAACGATGGCGAACAACCTATCAATATTCTGGTTGGTTTCACCTCAGCCAAATTGCATCATGACGTCTTTGTGCTACGCATGTATGTGAGTTTGCCCACGATGGCAATTGAACTGTCTATGCTAAAAAGGATACAGATATGAGCAGTTTTCGCAACAGCATTCCACACGTTTAAGACGTATCCCTTACAGACCAGCCCGGTTTTCCAAAGTGTTCAGCGTGGTCCCATTGGGTGTTTGCACTGAGGATCTGTTGATCTTTTAATGTCGTCTTAACAGACGGCTGTTAGAACATGTGTATTGCCTCTCTAGTCATTTATGAAGGAATGCTGCGTTTTTCGCACTAACAAAATTGTAAGACAGTATGCTTTTCCCAGAACATTTTTTGTTGGCCAAAGTGACGAAAGAAGATGGTTTTGAAGGAAATTATGATGTTTTCGACGTCGTTCGATTCGTATGTGGCAAACATCAGGCTAAAGACAGGCGGAACCTTGTTAACTTAGATAACTGATAACGAGACAGCACGGAACACAATACGATTGATGGGGTTATATTATTCCGCATCAGTCGATTGTAAACAAATTGTATAGGTAACTGTATACTAGCGATTTAATCATGCTAGTGCTTGTTAGGTCTCACGTGTTACGAATTACTACATATGTTTCATTTCATCAATTGAAGCATGTGTGCGAGGTTTTATGAGATTTGTTAACATGCAAGAGCTGTGTCTCCATCACAGGTGATCACTTTTATAGTGTATCGGTTCATGGATTTGTGGTGTACATATACATATACATATACTATACATATACTCAGCGGTAATATGACTACCCAAAAATGTCCACTCTCGAACTGACAACCCAGAAGGTTTATTTTCGCAGTTGTCTAGGCTCACGTAGTGAGGATTGACCGAACGCGATTTGAACTGACTACTTTGTGTTAATGCGCTAAACGTGCTACCCTGTTTGAGTATTGGTTGTGATTGATCAAGTAAAGTAATTGATGTGGCTTACCAGCGAAACGCGCGTAAGCATCGTGAGTTGTGCTAGCCTGTCGATAAGCTTTTGGTAGAACTGAATGGTCCAGAGGAATCTGTGGTATGATAAACTTATGACGTTGAGATTTATTGGGGAAAAAGCAAACAAAGTCAACATTGTCATAATTGCTGCTAGTTTTGGTGGAATCGTGAAAAAATATGATTTGCAAGAAAATACAGGGGATTTCGGGTTTCTGGTTACTGGTAAGTTTGCCACATCTTAACGGCTGATTAGAGCTAAATCATTTAGTGTCAAATGTTGAGGCACTAACTTTCCTGGTTTATGCAACCCTTTTCAACTTGCTCTTGTAAAGTTTGTGCGGAACCTCACGGCTGATTTCATTCCATTGCTTCATGAGTGGACTCCTTAAACCTTGCATTCTTTGAATATGTATTTCCGAAGGTTTTTTTTATTCCAGTGGAGTCGAATATACTCGACGGGTTTAAATCTACTCCAAGCGAATGCCAAGAAAGCTTTTAGAAAAAAGTCTTGTCAAGAAGGTGATAAACCAGCTCAACTGTGTTTGGAATTGTTGTCACGTTGAAAGATCACCCGAAATATCATGAACTCCAGAGCAGTGTTTTGTTTAGTAGATACCAAAACGCCAAAAATTGTCTTGGAAGGACTGTAATAGTATTTGAAGATTTGGTTGCACACGACAGCACAAGCACGGGAAAGGAGATCCTCTATTTCATGACGTGTATGCAGTTTGGAGTGCGCTTGTGCGAACTTCAACGAGAGATCTCCAGACTAATTGGGGTGTCAGTGCATCAAAAAACTGGCTCTTATTAACATAAGACAAGTTAGCACTTGAATAAAGGTAGCACAATTTGTTCCTTTCACGCGCAACTATTAGACACTTCGTTTGCTATGCAACTGAGAGGATACCGTCCATTTTGTCAGTATCCTGACCTTGCACTGATATTATGGCAGTCGGAAAGTGGACGCTTATCCTTGGTTTCCAAACGAGGACCTGAACGCGTGAGATGATCAGAAACCTTAGTAGATTAGTAAAACTTCGAGAGTCAATCACTGAAATTTTAGGAATGCTAAAGAACTTGAATGATAACCGGTAAAATATCCGACAAAAGAGGATTCGTAGACATGCTTTGATATGTGATTGACACTAGACTGACACTACGCCACACGGCGTCGTGAACGCAGTAGGTTTTTGATGGTTGTGAACAGTAATGGTGTTGTTCGTAGTGCGGGTTGATGGTTTTGGTATTAATATGTCCGCCAAGCTTTGCATTTAGGCTGCAGGTCAAAGTTCAAGTGCGACAAAATCAACCAATGGTGGGTCGAGTCATAGGTGAAAAACGACGGGAAGCGACCAACCAGAACTCAGACCAGTAGGTCAACCCATTCTGATATATAAGAGCATGAGACGATGCCTACAACTTCGTCACTTCTACGGACAAATCCATCTGGCTACTGTCGATATAAAAATGGACTCCTGATGGTTTGGTAAAGTGGTGTTGTTCGTAGCTTGGGTTGATGGTTTTGGTATTGATATGTTCGCCAAGCTTGGCATTTAGGTTGCAAACGTTTCATCACCAAGCGAGGTGACATCATCAGTGCGTAAGTGTTTCAGCGTATAGTCTAAATGTGGCGTTTGGTGAAGTTGGATCGATGCCTGCTCTTATATAGCAGAGTGGATTGACCTACTGACCTGAGTTCTGGTTGGTCACTTTCCGTCGTTTTTCACCTATGACTCGACCCACCATTTGTTGATTTTGTCGCACTTGAACTTTGACCTGAAACCTAAATGCAAAGCTTGGCGGACATATTAATACCAAAACCATCAACCCGCACTACGAACAACACCACCACTGTTCCCAACCATCAAAAACCTACATGGGCGCACAACGCTAAAAACAGCTCGTTGCTGGGAGACCTTTGCATGCAGAGGGGCTTCCACACGTGGACAACTGTTCTTCTTGCATGAATGCCTGCGTGAAAACATTCTCTCGCCAAGTATCAACTTCAGACCACTGCTCAATCATCCACAAGCTTGGGAAATAGCCAGACAATATGGAAGACGGATGTTACGTGTGTTACTAACCGATGCTCACAATCGGTTACATAAATACGAGAACATCGTGACAGCAAAAAGAGAAGACTGTGAACAAATTATAGAATAAACATCAGCTACAGAAATCAGAGGCAGCAATAAGACTGCGAGTAGCAGGAAGCACAAATAAGAAGAGATTAGCCCTTGAAGAATAGCTCTCAAGACTGTCGAAAAAGTATGCCAACTCCAGCAACTATACGTGGATCAGAAACCTATCAAACCATCCACTATTCAACGACGAGCAAGATGTACTTGTAAAAGGACTCAATTTTAACACGAAAGATGCACCAAACAGA
>QNGE01001487.1:0-68478 GCA_008508345.1 Paragonimus westermani | reverse complement strand
AACATTACGAAAGATACTATCTAACCCAAAATAACAATCCAAACCCGCCGACAGAAGAGACGTCGTTTACAAAATCCAATGCAATGACTGTAGACAACACTACGTCGGCCAAACCGGACGGAAATTATCAACACGAATACATGAACACGAACTGGCCATCAAGAGGCACGATCAGTTTTCCTTGATCTCCGCCCACGAGGATGAAACTGGACACGCCTTCAGCTTGAACACCGCAAAAATCCTCACTCAGGCAAATACCAAACATGTGAGAGAATTTCTCGAAGCTTGGTACTCATCAACCGGTTCAATAAACAAACATATCGAACTAGAAAAATTCCATGAACCAATGCGAAGCAAGGATTTGAGGAGACTTAAACGTCATCAAGTCCAAATACCGGTAAGCCCAAACGACAGAAAGCAGCCAGTCAGACTTCAGCACAAGGACTCCAGGGAACAACCAATCGGAAATCAGGTCAAAGTTCAGTTGCGACAAAATCAACCAATGGTGGGTCGGGTCGAAGGTCAAAAACGACGGAAAGCGACCAACCAGAACTCAGACGAGTAGGTCAGTCCACTCTGCTATACAAGAGCAGGCATCGATCCAACTTCACCAAACGCCACATTCAAACTATACGCTGTGTGTGCCTGATTGAGTTGATTATCTAACACTCACGCACTGATGATGTCACCTCGCTTGGTGATGAAACGTTTGCAACCTAAATGCCTAGCTCGGCGAACATATCAATACCAAAAGTGGACTTGCGTATGATAATTCGTTTATACCTATCTTGAGGTTAACAGCACAGTGGTTAAAACAGTCGTCATGTGGAAAGGTGACTGAAGTTCACAATCAGTTTTCTTAGGAGGGATATGTATTAATAATGAGTTGTAACAAATGCGGAACTTAATTCTGTTGTTTATTCGCAAATTGGGCTGGCTGAAAATTTTCTTTGGATGTGTTAACCGTCATCCTGTTCGGGTGATATTTAGTTTGAGCTTTTCATATTGGTTAACCAAGACTGTAACAACTAACTACGAGATTGAATTCTTTTGCTAACGCCCTACTCGAGCTCATTGTCGTAGATTTACTCGGATCGTAACAGGTTACTTGGGACCCCGTATGCACGAAATCGTGCCAACCGGTTGTTAACAACTACTCATCTCGTATACTTTGACTGTTTATATCTTTAACCAATTAAGACTACGCTGTTCACCTGGAATGTACTCACGTAGTGCGTAACCTACTTGACTAGTACGAACTCTGTGTATTGCTAGAATTAAATTTCAGAATTTTATACTTGAATCGGAGAGTGCCGTACGATTCTGTTTGCCTATTCAAACAGGTTACGTATACACCAAATAAGCTAACTAGTTAGTTTGCTGACGTATACGCTAAACCATTAGAAAGTGACATAACTTATTTTGATTTCAGCAAACCAATTAACTGTGACTGATATGCCTTCATATGTGCTGGCTTGTCTCGGTTAGTTTAAACTGTTCACAGTGCCAACTTAGTTACAAATGAATACCTCAGTATGTGGTTCTTTAATTAGCAAAAACAACGGCCGCTTGTGTCTGTCCTTATACACACAGCTCATTTTCAGTAAACCGGTTTGATTTTTCAAATGTTGACTTTTCGTGCAACCAACAGTATAATACGTTTTTGTAAATCGATCGCATTGTACAATATCAGTATAAATCTGTCAGAAAGAACACTGTTGCATATAATTGCTATGAGTTGTGTACATAAACTGATGACTTTTTGCCGAGAACAAAGGTTTATCTTTTGAAAAATCGCGCTGCAACAACTTTACTTTCAATTATAATTGGTTCCGGAACATATTTACTTGGAAAAGTTTGGACAGATCATCCATGAGTTCACAAAATACTTTATATCATTTTCCTTTAGTAATGGTGAATAAAACAGACTAGGCTGTGGATGAAACGTTTGAGATTTCTGAGAAATTTATCAAATGTGTGCGAAGTTGATAACATAAATGAATGCGTATAGCAATTAAACACTGAACTCACGATCAAGATTCTATACTTCTGGTAACTAGAAAGACCAAGTGGATCACACAGAAGTTTACTTCAGTTGTATGAATTAGTTACAGATCATTTATCAAGGAAGGTTTTAGGAAGTTGGTCAAGTGTCGTTATGGATTGAAAACGGAAGATGTGAGTCAGGATGTATTTTCTCCATGGTTTTGTAAGGTCAGGTATGGAAAATCGGTTCCACGAGTATTTGACAATTCTTCTATTACAAATAATAATCAACTAACTATATGGTTGAAGGGTTGTTAAACATGTGGTTGGATGTTCACGCTTGGTGTTGCAAAAAGTGGAAAACGACAAACTGGTAGCTTTTTTTCCGTGAGTCATCCGTTTTCGCACGCTATTTCGTGAGCTTATTCGTTTATTATCAAACCTATGCATACTTAACAGGAACCAATCTTTTGTACCCATGATATGGACTGACCACTGGACGTTACACACTGTAAGTAATTCACACGGAAGTTCATTGAACATTAAACAGGGCATTTGCACTTGAAGGGCTATGAAAGCTAACGGAACACACAATAGCTCTGTATATGTAGCGACATTTCGGAACATTTGGCGGGTAGCCGATTATTAAGTAAACTGTAATTCCCATCGTGGAGTTTTAAGCCGGACAATGGTTTTGAACGGGATATACAATTCAACATACCTGTTGAATTTAGTTGATAGAACACCTGATACAAAGCAAAAATGTTTGACACGGGTGAGGTTAGGTATATTTTTTTGTTGTGCTGAAGATTCCTTTATTCGGAACAGTCCGTAGATAGCGGTATTGTAAGGTAATGCTTGTTATCGGCTTGTTGGCTATCAGGGGGTAAAACTCCCTAAGACATGCTCTTGAATGGAAACAGAATGTTTGTTCTCACAATGAGTATCCGTCGTACCCGGTAGGTTTGAATTCAAAGGCGCGTGTTCAACACTACTGCTCCATCGACTTCCATTGATAAACTGTGAATATTTTATAGTACAATCTGACCTGCTTGCTGCATGAAAAGCTGCTTGTGAGAATTTTTGCGTGGACAGTGTTCCGAAAAAACTTTAAACCATATTTGTTTGTTGTCAGAAAAAACAATTCTCAAGTCAACTTAATAAACCACCCACCTTTGTAAGTTGGTCACAGCTGGAACGTTTCCGCTGTTAATCATTTGGATGACTCTCACGCTGGTTGACTGATTATTGATTATCAGTGTCTACTGTGATCTGGTCGCTCACGGTAGGCGTAACTCAAATTATAGTACAAATTATATAAGATGCAACATGGTTGTTTACAGCCTACTGTGGTTATTCTAGTAAATTTGCAGCAATCCTCATCTGGTAACACAACTTTTCACATACACACCACCCTTCAAGCATCGCCAGTGTCAATTCCCTATTCACTTGTAGAAGATATCAACGTTTGTATTTACATTCTGGATCTGTTATATGTCTGACCGTACGTATGTAACTACACTACCAAACTTATACCTTTTAAACACTGCATAATGTACCTGCCTCAATAAAATGTAACAGACCTATCTACTGCATATCTTTTGTTGTTTTCAAAGGACTTTTTATACTTTGGAAGCCATTGAAATTCCAACAGCCCGCCGGGTATACGCCTCTCACATCATCAAACCTACTTCCATGACATTCTCTAATTGACATCCATCATATGTAAATTCTTTTCACATCAACCTGACTACAACTAACTTGTTCTGATGGAAAATGCTATGTTTTTTACGTCTGAGTACGGAGGTGCTTATAGTTTCTGAAACACATGTAAAAGCTTTTGCATTTTTCTGTTAATGAAATTAAATTGATTTCTGTCCTAGTCTTTGTAACTGCAATCTGCCTTGCCCTTGACGCCACGAATGTAATTTCTGCTGGCATCCAAAAATCTGCTACCAAAGAATTTCACCAAACAACCCCTTGTCTTCCAAAAATGGTTGTTACGGAGGGTTTTATTGTTTACTAACTCTCGTCTTCAACCCTCTTGCGTATGACCGGTCTTGCCTCTGTTTGTTAAACTTTAATCAAAAGCTATGGCAACAGCAAGAGTTTTGTTTGAAAACACTTAACATCAGGATTTGCGCCAATCTCGTCTGAATTCACTTTCTCAACGGGAAGTACAGAATTTTGTCAAATTGCAGGATTACTCTTTGACATTTGATAATGTATGCCTAATACGCATTACGTGACCCTTAATTCATACGCGAGTTACGCAGAAGACCTGCAAGTGTTACGGGTTATGGTAAAGTAACCATAGAGCACTGCCACGAATGCGGCCAAAAATCGTTTACAGTTTCGGATTTCTAGGCCAACGGCACACTCAAAACACATGGTCGACGGAGAAATAACGAGCGAGTGAGGCGCAAGCTATTAGTGTTGACTATATACTTCTCTGTTTCTGTAAACCAGCGGCCCCGTTTTTGTGTGAACTGTCCACTTACCTTTCCGGAAACTTGGATCATGATGTTCCACTATCTTCATTCTTCAGCCTTTTTTGTACACTGTTTGTTGAAGATTATGTGTGGTGGCAACTGGCTCACTTATCTCCAAATGAAGCTTGCTAAATGTCTCATTATTCCCAGCCGGTAGCCACGTCCAAATCAATCGTTCTATTTAGCAAAACGAACACGTTGACCGGTACACCAAGGCCAGTTGGGCACGAAAATACAAAATCGATGATCTCTGGCAGTCAGTGAAGCCTCAATATTTTTTGGGAATGGCAGTTCTACATGTTCATTTAAGTGTGAAAACTGCCAGCAAGAAGTGCTCGATCCATATCAAGCAATTTTCCGACTACTCACCAGTAGCCTCCTGCGAAAACCTACCTGACACATCATTTCCACAATTTCGGTATCGATCAGTTCTACGCATCCGGATTTTCACACATTGGCATCGCAGACGCTTCATCCTGTTTCGCTCCGTAGCACTCAAATCGGTGCACAGTCATCACTGAATGACCTCTCGTTAGCCGGCTATAGCTAAGTTTATTGTCTCTTCCGACAAGCTGGCTAGTGTGTGGTTTGTTACCCATAAGTAGTGCAAACTGAATATGTAACTTAATTTGGACATTTGCTTGGTACGACTTTCCTGACACGAGTATTCACTAGAAAGATATATTGTGCTTCTCGTATAAAGTCAACCGAAGTAAAACACAGAGTAAACAAGCCCAGCGAGTCCTTGCATCTGACGTCTGATGTTGAGTGGCGTACTTCAGTCGGGGTACTGCGATATTTGCACTTCGTCATCCTGCTGAACAAAGGGAATGTAATCAAAATTGACTTACGTACTGATAATTTCACTTTATGGCCATGATAAATGTTCTCATATTCGTCCTTGTTTCTTTGTGGGCCTGTGCGATACCGGGTTTATGATCGGAAGTGAAGCGGTGGGTCAGAAAATTATGAACGACCCATTGTTAAGAATTTGGTATATATATATAAGGTTGTCGGGTGAATCGTTCTCCGATGTAGCCAATGTTACCACCTGAGGGCAATAGGCAGATGCATTTGGGAGATCAAAAGACAGCAATGACGAGAAGTTACCATAATCCTTAGAACGTTGAACTACTGAATATAAAGGTGTTAAATATGATGGTATCTGCAATTCAAGAAGCGTCTAACAAGCACACAGCCACTTAGTCAGACCCAGAAGCCACGTATACTTTCAACAAGAGGAGATCAGCTTGTCAATGTCTCCTCACATTTTGCCACTGATGCGGTCAAAATCAGTTGGCGCAAGCCAACCTTGTTCATTCATAAACAATTTCTTGCGAATTTGACGGTTCTGTGGACATAAAGTCCTTTTCGATCTCGCCAGCTGACTACCCATCCTGACAACCTATCTAAGTTTAATGAGTTNGGCTGGAAAGTCTATCTGAATGCGAACACTGCGATCAAATGTGAGTGATGGTCAACTTGAAAATAAACCAAATCCCCGACTACTCATCAGTAACCTATCTAAGTGTTCGATATGAAGAACCGCTTTATTTTATAGCGAATTTGTTGCTGACGTGTCGACATGAAATCTTCGCATCTATTACTCTTTCTGCTTGAACTGTTTTGCTCGAATTTTGGCATAGTTTAGTGGTCTTTAGGAGTCATTCCAGTTTTTAATCTCAGTTTGTTAGATCAAAACAACACAATAGAACTATGCATTTGAGGTATATTCTGTACTTCTTGGTAACACAACTTAACATATTTGAATGCTTAGGAAGGTTGGAAAATTGCTGGTGATCAACATTCAAGATTGTGTGATAAGTCTGTCGGTAGAGGGTTGCGATAAGCGAATGAAAGAACTGCTGTGTTGACTGACCTTAGTACGAAATATGGTCGAGCTGAGGCCGAGGTTTCAGAAACGATGCCTGGAAAAACGGTTGCAAAAAGGATCACGTGAATACAGTTCGAACGTGCAGAAAAAGGTCGACGTTTTCTCTAATGTATTCTCAACGTCATAGTTTTCAGGACAGGATTTAAGTTCACCTGACCTAATCTTATCTAGACCTCGCAAAATATTTCTTTTATACGATGTTTCACTTATCTAATCATGGTCAATCACCGCGTTCACTTTCAACCATAATAATTTATACACGTTAATTTGGCTGATTGTCATTGTTTTGAGTGTGGCCTTCATCTAATGGAGGCGTGTAGCGGAGTTCTTGTGCTGTGCGAAAGAAGGCAGGTTTGGTTTGCATCACAAAGGAATTCAGTTCAGTCTTGCTGTTGGTTGCTGTTGACTAGGAACAAGAACTGGATTAGGTCTGAGCAAAATCTTGACTTGTGTTTGAGTATTCGGTCTCTGCACGCTCTCATATGCCTGTTGTTTGGTTTCTTCTTAAGTCACCATTTTACCGTTTCTGTACTCGTTCTTGTTTCACTCCAACACGTAGACGTAGCGTGGTAATCATTCTGGTTACCTTCATGATTTTCGTTTCCCTCGCGTCCGTGATCTGAACATGATGATTTTAAACACCTAGACCGTTATTTGTTCAGATTTTGAACATGCACATATTTTCAACAGGAATGACAACTGGTTCAGAGCTTCAATCATGCTCGAATATTGATTCGAGAACTATAGACTGAAAATAACTGTCACAACAGGCATCAGTTGGAACACTGCCGATTCCTATTTTCGATCAAATCGGGGGGTTGGGTGGTTACCAGTAGAATCATACGGAAACTGAGCTGAACGAAGAGTGGAAAAACAACTGTGACAAACTCAGAACTTATAACTACCGGTTCGACGATCATGTTAAGTACATGGAGATAATTTAAGTGACTCAAATTAACACGATATGATGGACAAGGTGAGGCTTGATACACACTGAAAATCAATGGGAAACATTGAAATGGACAGGGTGTCCACGGGAACTTTTGCCGTTACATGATATATTGATTAAAATCTAAGGTAAAAGTAGAAAGCTCTTGAAGAAAAATACCGGGAAAACGACGGATGGATAGAATTTCCAGTGGAAGAAGTGTATGCTGTGTACACTCGATTGTCCGAAGAATATTAGATGGGGAAGGACACGGGGCACAAAAGCTAGTTCTCTGGCTTCGTGAATTAACTTACATAAAAGTACTACGTCACATCGTTTCCAAAGCCGCCCCTAATTACTCAAGATGAAAGGCTTTCTTTTGCGTAATGGAGTGGACAATCGTCTAAAATGTCCTTCCATTCACTTGATCAATCGATATCTCAAGGTGCACCTTCGTCCACTGAACCTATTGTAAACTATGTGTTCTATCTAATTTGCTACCAAAAGATTTGTGTACTCTATCGAGTTGCCAAAACATGATAAACCATTTAATGACAGTCCCCGTAAACAGTTAATTGATTTGATCGCTTCTGACCATTTTACGACGCGTAAATTATCTTTAGAAAAGATCCTACCTGGATAAGGCTCATCCTCTTTATTCCACTACCACTTCAACGGCAAAAATCTGTCGGTATTCAGGGACTTGCTGTCAACTGGTTATATTTTTTTGTTTGCTAGACTTCTGCCTAAACATATCACCCTCAAAAGTGAAATAGCCACAAAACTGCATCAGCAGTTCTCACAGACAAACTGATTGATTGTTGGATCTTCCGTGAGGTCGATTGTTATTTTTACTACTACTATTATTGATGTGTGACTCACGGTCTCCTCGTTAGTTGCCTGCCCTTTGCTAAAAACAAAAGTACTCGGATGGCTAAACGGTCACCTTTTTGGAGTGCACAAATCGTATTATTCCTTGCATGTGATGCAAGAGACATAAGGTGAGTAAGGCTGATACACTTCGATATAACTTGTTTGATTTTCATAAACTATGGCCAGTTCACTATTGTATAATGCCTAAAATCATATCAGTTGATGATAGAACTCAGCTCATTTCTGTTACATCGCACACAAAATGTGCCCAGGGAAGCTGGATCCGTAATCAGTCGATAGCGGTTCACACTATCCACCGTTTTTGTTCAACAAACCTGGACCAGTATGTCATAGGTAACTAGCGGAACGAAATACTCTGACAGTCACAGGTTAGCTTTCTCATTCACAAGTGCTTCATCAGAGAATAGTTTGAGAACTCATCGATTTGAAGCTTAAATACACTTGTAGGCAAACAGTGTAAATTATAACAAATACTTTTCCCACCCTTATTATAAATCAGTTAGGAACTCTGCGTGTGTGAGAGAAACAGGTATTTCTCTTCAGTATTCCGAAAGTAAGATTTGTATTCAACCAACTCTCCGTGAATTCATCTGTTGTACAAAGCGTGCCGGAAACCAAGTGAGTGATACCATCGCAGCTGAAAAACGCCAAAAAACTATTTTTTAATTATATTTCTACGACAACATGTGTGGATTTCACCAAAGACGGTAATATGTCTCAAAGAATCTGGTAGCATTTTTCATTCCTACTAACGAACTGGTGATTTAGGAACATCAGGCTAAACGTTTAATAGGCGTCAGTTTTTAGTAAATTAACAACCACCAGGAAGCCATTGATTTATTTTTCATCAGATTTCACGCGGGAAATCGATTATTCAGTACTTGAAGGTTTGCAGCATGTGTATGCGTATGACAAACCTACATTATGTCAAACTATTCTTGTCATGGCAAATTTCGTCAATTAAAGTAACTCGTGCACATACGTGAAAGTCTTTAAATCCTAAATATTAAAGGCCTGTCCTCGTGTTTAGCACAGCGTCAGATGACACTACATTCAACACGATACACATGTAACGGGTACGTGTGACATAATCAGTATAATCCGCAGCATCTTATGAACACCTTACACACAATTCCGTATAACTGACACAATCAAAGCAATCAATATTCTGTTGTTTTTTCAATCCATACAGCTGTTTGGTTAAAATTACAACTCAGGCGTCAAAAACAGTTTATCTATTCTATCCATTAGGTTTCTGTGTGCCAAAAGTCGTGATTTTGATATCCATGACAATGTGACAACCGAAAAGCAAAAACCCTATTTTTCAAACCAGTCTTCATGAGGTGCAACATATCTTTCTTAACCTGTCTGTTAAGTAAAACGCGCTGCTTTTCTCGTTCAACTAATCTCCTCCGTAGTCTTGAACTTAGAACGAAAGCCATAAAGGCAGGCCAAAAACTGCAGCAAAACTCAGAATTTAAAAGGAAGTGATGAGTCAATACAAGACCACACTGTAGTTATAGTCAGATTCCAAATTTCTGGGACACCCATAAGTTAGATAATGTCAAACGAAACGTTTGTGATCGAACGGAATTTGAATATCTATTTACGAGGGTTTTTGAAAGGCTGTGTATAACGAACATCAAGTCAAGTGCTGCAAGACTAAACTCGAGAAATTATATAAAGAGAGTCTTCCTTTCTCAATCGTTTTTTACTTTAAACGCCAACTAGTTTCTGCAAAGCATTCCATATTATGAAGCAGTTTCAGGAATGGAATAGCCAGATTGATCACTGAAACCGACACTGTTGAGTTAAAGTCTAATAGGAGTTATTGTGCTATATACGATTAAAGTCGGATGCTTGTTGGTATTGAATCGAACACAATTGGTCTGTTACCACAAAAACTAACAATGACAGTACAATGTGCATGTAGCGAAACACAGTAGGGTTTTGCAATCAGTTTCAGGTGGATTCACAGACCGACTAGTGGACCGTCTTAGATTGATACGTAGACTGCTGGTTGTTGTAAGCATGTGAACGTATGCTACATCATTCTGTTAACAAAACTCCGATATCGGATCATAAGGCTGGCCTTTACCAACCCTTCCTATACGGGTTGGTTTGCGATCCACACCCTTTTCAAGCGGGCGTTTGATCATGTGACATGCATGCTACTGACAAATAGTAGCTTTACTGCGTGCGTCGACTTCGTGCGGCCCATCAGTTGTTGGTCGTCTTCTCAGATCGCCGTCAAAACATTGGGGACTACGAACTTACTTTAGTCCTACCACTACCGTCCACATGGATACAGAGATATCAACAGCATAAAGTGAGTAAACCGTAGGTATATTCAAGATCAGTCTTAGAAAATGACGTATTTCTCCGGACATTGGTGAGTTACTAAATCCAAGACAGTGAAGGTGTTAACTTCGATATTTATTGTTTCAAGCTTGTGATAATCACTGCTTTACAGGTCTTTATTAACATTTGCCACACGTAGTCATAAAAACTGTTCTATTCCATTTTCGAATTCGAATAACGAAGTAAAATGACCTATTTGGCTAGGCGGTAACATTGTTTCGTACATGCAACAACTTGACACAAATAATTGAAACTAGTCAGGTTCATGAATACAGCCAATTCACACACTAGTCTGTCTGTCAGACACAATCGAACTTTCAAGGTCAAAAAATTTTCCGCACAGAAAACCGGTTTAACACGGATACCTAACAGCAGCTCTAGTAACTTAATAATGATGGGCTTGCGATGATGAATCAACAAACAAAAAGCGGCGTTTGCCTGGTATCTGGGGCTAGCTACCGCTGTCTACTGGGGTTGTATCGGGTCCTTTTACTCACAGAGTTCTCGACATATTCGGGGGCGTGTTCCTTCATTCGAAGGTGTAAGAATCAACGTAGATTTCGTAGCAAGTGAAACTGACTTGGTAAAACAGTGTGAAGTTGACACTCTACCAATCCGTTTCTTCATCTAGGGGACTGACAGCGACCTGGTGAGACTGAGTAATCGCACTACACTTACAATACACGGTTTTTTAATCGCATGCGTACTACTCAGTGTAGCATTTCTTCTGTCATTTACTGTGTGCACGGGTTTCTTCAACACATGTTTTTTTACGGTCTCGATACTTTTGATTTGTTACGGAAGCCAACAAACCGCTATGAGTAACCATTGAAGATTAAGGCATCGAGAACAAGTTTTAAACCTGATTTAAACTGATGACACAAACATATGGCTAGCGTTGTGTACAATAAGCTTCGAGTCACGGGACTTTTTTGTTTGATAGATATTAAAATGGTAATATATTCGGGTATTATTTACTCCCAGTGAGCTTACGGTGCCCTGATTGACACGAGCGCTGTCTTCCCGTCCAGAAAGTCAAGTGCATTTCTATTTTCTTACTCAGACGACAAAGACCGGATTACATACGAAGATTTCGATGAATTCAACAGGTTTCTGTTATCCTTTCTATCCTGGACGAATATTTTTGTCATCCACGTATGATTGATAAAACGGAATCTCTTATATTGCATTTGTGAAACAGGTTCAATCTTGGACATGAATAATTTAGCCCAAATGAGCCACACAGGAATACCCGTTACAATACCGCCTAGCTGTTCATATCCCTCTTTTTAAAACGAAGTTTGGTGTTTACAGCACATAGTCATATAGGACTTCCAGAATACTGATTAGAACGTGTCACTTCTCCATTTGAAGAACTCCAGTCATAGACCAACTCGACTGTTCTTTTAATGAACGAATTTAAGAAAAGTAACTTGATGTCAAGAAAGCACAACTTTTCCTTTCAGAGTGTCAGCACCCAGAATACCACAAACATCGACCGTGCCTATGAAACTAATTGCTGAGACAAGTGTGCATATTGACTAAAAAATTCCCATTACTTGGCCAATTTTTGTTAAGGTGATTCGATAAATGTTTTGCGTGCCTTGTTGAGTCGTCACAAGGTCCGTCATGCTCGAGTCAATCTTGGAACTGCTGGGTATGCATAACACCTCAGTTTTTTGTGCGCAAAAGTTTCAGATACAATTTTCTAACCGTTTCACGCATTATTCTTTTAATATTCTATTGGCAAAGATTTTGCTATCGACATTGGAGTTAACGTACATTTTGGAGCACACAGTATGAGGTCTGAAATACCGTAAAGTTTAATCGGCCATAGTCACCACCATCCATATCACATAGGGATGTTGTCTAAGAGCGTCTATTGGTGCATGCACACTTACATCCTATGTGGACACGGGAATGCTCTGCATTCAATGCACCTGCACGGAACAAACGGCATACTAGGCTGGGCAAACGCATTGCACGTGCATCCCGGTTCCATACTGGGTAGTTGACGTTGGCTGAATATCTTTGATTGCTATACACACCACAGATGAAGCCATACTATGAAGTTGTCACCAAAGATAGACAAAATTACTACCGGACGCCTTACAATTCAGTTTTCCAAAGTGGGCAGACGGAAAGCTCTTCTGAATGTGAAATTTTCGCGCAAGTTTAAACAGCGTCTAGCTTGCAGCGTTGTTAATATACGGCATGATGACAGCGTGGTAAACCTGGTTTTTGGATCTCATAAACGAGTAAAAACATCTATAGACCGGTATGTGACAGGCCAGTTCGTTGTTTAGCTTGTTAACAGACTGTGATTTTCAATTTTAGAGACCACAAGGGACATACGTATCTCGTTTGTTGTCAGTGGGAAGAAAAAATAATTGGTAGCAGTGCACAAGAAATAAGTAGTTCTACGTAAAGTGAATACACTTTGCGTAGAGCTTTCAGGTACGTAACCCGCTCCCAGTCGTCTGAGCCAATACAAAACAGCTGACTGACCACAACGTTGTAGATCATCCTAAACGACTCGATTTGAATAGGTGTGCGGTTTGTTCCTGCCAGCTAAGTGAAGACCGTTTCTGTTGTCGATTTTCTTCGTTTCTAAAAAAAGTGTGCCTGCTGATGTCCTCTCATCTCTTTAAACACTTGTTTCGTTGTACACACCAAACAGTCTCCTCTACAACTGTAATTTGGTGAACGCAAAAGCAAGTAAGAAATCTTGACAGGTGCCTGATGTTTTGAACAGAAAGGTTTAAGTAGGCAGGCATACACAATTAACAAACCGCAGCTACTGGGAACGTTCGAGGATGCATACTCTGTAGGAGGCGATTGTATAGATCTGAGAACAAACCACCCCCTTTTGAGGGGTTGACAGTAATGCACTTGCTCTCCGGTGTCATCACTTGGTACTTCGCTATTGTAGATATTGTTTTGCCATGACTACCTAAATAGAAGTTTCGTCAGAAAACGTTTGAAGAAACGTTTGACTCGGAATCCGTCGCAACGGTCAAATAAAGTCTTCGTACATTATCTTAGAGGTGGATCCACTTTTGGTATGAGCAACACAAAAATGCTAAGATTAGTGCTAAACGCATGCAATTGGTAGTGGGTAGCAAACATGTTTTTATCGGATACTGAAAAATGATGCCTATCACCCTGCTAACCAACAGAAACATTTACGAGGCTTCGAGCTGTTCATTATTACACACACACACACTGGCTAAGATTACGTGATATTTTCAGGGCTCTGATAAGGCCGCTACGAAAATCGGGGAGGATTGCTAGAGAAGGATGCAAGTTTCGTAATAAAACATCGCACAAACCACCAAAATCGCCCCATGTAGCGGTTTTTGTGGACGGCAACTTCAGTGTCCCATCCGGAAAATTAAGATATATAGACTCCAGTACATTGAAACAGGTATTGTAAGATGTTCTAGAACTAATTTCGTGGCTGTACTCTACTATGATAATTTGTCAGCTTCCTGAACTTATCAACATATTCTATCCATAGGATAGAACGCAGAATCTACTCCAGCCTTCAGAACAAACATATCTATTCAAGAACTCGAGCGTGGAACTTCAATAATACCATGACGGCTGATCGCCCATACTTTCGTAGTATATGGCGTGATGACAGCTGTATACAAAATGAGAAGGTAACAAAGATTAAGACGAATACAGAGTAATGTGCTTGGTTGAAATCACATGCGACGTTAAAGCACCCTAAATATAGCCCGACCCAGTACAAATGTAGTAGCCTTAAAATGATCACGCGACTTTACTGCTGTACCGTCCACATTAGAGTATATTAAAAGGTGCCCTTTGGGTTTAACTTAAATAAAGCAATGTGTGAATCGGGGGTTACGTAGTCTGTTACAGTCTATAATATATAAGCCTGCGCCATTTTCCAGTCTTCCTCTAAGGACGGAACAAACATCTTGATTGTTCATCTCATACTGACAAGATTTTGTAATAAAACAACAAGTTCTGAAGCATAATAATGGTGGGACGTACGGTTCTAATCCTATGAAATCATACTCAGCAACTACTCAGTAAGTTCAGCCTAACTGAGAAGCTGTGAGCATGCGGTTGCCGGCTTGATTAAACAGCATGGCTCTGGTTATTACGCATTCGAAATCGTCAGGCAAGTTGAACACTATTTACACAGATTCGTGGTTTGGCGTTTTGATAAAACTGTTTAATCTTGGCTGTGGTGAGATTACTGACATTTTGATTAACATTTTGATCTAATAAACAGCAGTGCTGAGTATTAACTTCTGGCTCGGACGAGTATGTGCACTGTTGACGAACCATGATAACAACGAAACTCTAGGTCAATGTTTCCCTTCCTTGCTGACAAATCAAAAAATCTTATCTCGGTATGAGGGTTGCAATAAAGTATGGATGGTAGTTAAGCTGAAATTTAAGAACATAGAATGTGCGCGACTGAAGATAGTTAGCTTCAAATAAAGAGCTCCAGATTTCAAATTTAAAAAGAAATCCTTCACCGTAGAGAGCACTGTTCTTGATGATTTCCTTCGGCGTTCTAACAGTCAAATACATATACCAAGTAGGACTATGGAATTCCGCAGACCGATCACGACAGTAGCCATCAGTTGTCAGTGGATACCCAATCCTGATGAAAATTTGTGCCCTAAACTAGGTATAACTTGGTTCACTGCACGACTTGCTAATGTGATTAATTTGGATAAGATTTCGGTAACTTTCAGGAAAATAAAACCGCGTTTTCCCTGCCACCAGTGAAAATTGCAATCCCGGCTGGACGTATATCCTACCGTTCGTGTCGATCTGCTTGTGGCTGTGATGAACTGTCTGGAGATAGTATTAACTAGACATCCGAAACTCAAAAGAAAGACTACAACCTTATGCAGTTTAATTCTCGATCGCTGCAAAAGCACATCACCTCAGCAATTCGGCAGCAAAGTGTAAGCCGGTTTCATCCATCAGACAGCAGCTGCTGCCCATTAGTCTCCTACCAGATCTCAGTCCGAAATTTTTCATAATTACTTGAGAAAGTGTACGGTGACGTCAAGTTTAATGGAGATATTGATCAACGTGCTCAGGAATAATCTCTATTCGGTTCGATATTGTTGATTATAACCTTGAAGGTAATCTGGTTTTAAAATTTCTATCATTATCGGTGGATGTATTCATCTGAACAGCCAATGAATCATAGGATCATGAAATGCCTGACTTCTTTCCGTGCTACTACCACATCCACCTACATTTGGGAGGATCAGGCATTCGTTTCTGAGTTCATCAGTGACCACAGGATAGAATGGGATATATTCATGTGTACGTTCCTGTCCTCCAGCATCGGTTTAAATTCTCTAGATTTCACTTTTGTTTCCAGTCACCTTAGCATATATTCCTCCATATGAGTGGCCACGTCCGTCCATTTTCTGTGTAAGCTCCGAGGCTGGTAATTTGTTGCAGGAAGAAGAAAGGTCTGCGCTTGTGTGTTCTTGTCTCTATGTGTGGGATATGTTTGGATAGTTTGACAGCATAAAGAAAAAGTGAACGGAACTAAAAAAAGGGAAACTTCAACGAACCCGCTAGCTGCAACCAAATCAACGACGAATAAAGAAACATACTGAAACAAAATTAGGTCAGATTTGTGCATTCAAAGACGTGAGGAAACGCACCAGAATGGTGGTTAGGAAAACTGTAGCTCTCGTGTATGTGCTAAGTGAATGAAAAATTGATTCCTTTAACAGATTTAGATACGACCATCGAGTTAAACTGTGTGTTTAAATGCAAAAGAGCCTTAACCGTAGTAGTTTTCTGTGTAGAAACTAACCTGCCTATTGCAAAACATAATCCGAAGAGTGACCCCCGAAACTTTCGTCGTTACTTAGTGAGAGGCGTGTTAGCGGATGACCAATGGTTCACAGTGTTATTAAAAATGGGCTTTTGTGCGACTTACCTTGTATCACTAGATGGTGAACCCTCCCTTGGTTATTCGTTTTTCGATTTCAAGCATGCAAACCCAATTCACACCCAAATCCCAGAGGCAGGTTTATTGTGAAGTTTCACTACTGTTACCATTAGACAGTAGCATAATACCTGCAGCAAATTTAGCACGAACGAAATCAGATTGCGCGTGGTGCTTAACATGTCTTTAACAACCGCTTAAGCTTTCACCATCCACATACAACATGCATGCATCAGCCACAATGATAGCAAACACCGCTGTGCGATTTGGGGCCGGTTGTTGAACACTATCAGGCACAGACAATTCTCATTTGCGCTAGTATCACTCATAAATACTGGGCAAGGGACTCGGTAAATCCCACGTGATTCCTGTTCTGCTCCTATAGGAAATCACTAGAGTTGGTTTAACCATCAAGCGTTACAAGTTGCTGACAAGGTTATGTACTTGCGAATCCACTTATTAATGATGGCAATAAATCTTAAGATATAAAATGGTTAATTCTATCGTTTAATGAATAGCGGTTAAAAATTATAACAGTTCGACCCCAACAACATTGAGGTATCAATCAATGAACCCCATTAAGGAATGCGGAACAAACTGTGAACTTCACGTGCAAAACACACATCATCAGCTTACTATGTATGCGAAGGCGCTGAGGAGTGTTTGGGGATTCGATTAATTTCAAGTTGAACAATACTCAAACCCCATGACAGTCCTCGCAGTTATATAGACTTTCCAAACTGTGGCATTTGAAAAGAATCACTAGATTGGAGGTTCGCTGTTTTAGACGTCATCAGCGCTACGCCCTGTCTGCATCCAGTGCTTATTTTCGAAGGCAGTCTTCCAGAATTTCCATGCGAATGCGAAAGCTGCGAACAAATATGTGCTATACTCAACTTGAAATATTCGACCTTCGTTGAATCGGTCTTAGTGTGTAGAGTAGTAAGAAAACAAACAAACGATTTTCTCATAAAAGTTGGTCCTATTGATCCCCAGTCATCTGAAATAATGGTCTCCCTGTCTGTTAAAGAACAATATTCTATGCGTTATGTGTTCCACATGAATACATGAATATACATTGGTGTGACTCTCGCTGAGAGAATTTTTGAACAAGAGAATGGTCTGAAAACCTTTATAAACTGCAGTGGTAAGCATAATTCTTGACCACAACATTGAGTATTCAAGGTTCAACTTTGCTGTAGCCATCGGGACCACTCGGAATACTGTCACTCTCAGGATTCTAATGAATTCATCAATTTCAGTGCCCACAAAAATGGAGATTTGAAGACTACAACTTCGTCTCTTATTATGGTTTCCTTTCAACACGCTCCCTTACTTGCTGAGCGGACTTTTGCCTTTTTCTGTTTGTTGTCAAGTGCACTGCCCGGAGTATAATGATAGTGACAAGGCTTGGCGCCGTTGTGTTTTATTCGCGTATGGTATGTGTCAATTTTCCCCTAAATGAATTTCTATCAGCAGCAGGCTATTTTTTTCTGTAAGTGAAACTGAATAATCCATAACTAACGATTAATCCACTCAAACAATAAAGATTGTGAATTGAAGCTGCTACGTCTGTAGATTTGGAAAATCCAACCATAACCTACAGAAACGGAAAGTGCGTCGTTAACAAAAATAATTTCGCAGGAGAGCACATTGTCAAAAAAGCCGTCATAATTAGCAAGTATTAAACGACACCAATGGTTGCCATTCAATTTTTGAAGGGATGCAGAAGTCTTCGAAGATCTACCGCTCACCATGTATAAAAACAATTAATAGGAATTCTCTTCAGCGTCTTGATAAGAGTTGGTTCAGAAGTTGAATGAACAATACAGTGTAGTCTCCACATTTTACTCAATGGTAGTGCATACACAACTCAAATATCCCTTAATGCGAACACTACTTTACGAACGTATTTTTCTTCTAAGAATGTGGCAAACGATTGGCACAGTCGTTTCTCGTTCTTTTTTATGTAGACCACCATTTCTAGCGCATGCATTTCTGGAATCGTATGCGATATATATGAAAATTGCTGTATTTTTTATTCTCAGCACGAGGGGTTTTCCTACAGTACAATAGTAAACCATCACTTGAGACATGCTAAGCAACAATCAGTTAATTAATGCCACTCTGCGTGTAACTGAGTGATGAAGACCGTGAGTGAAGTGAAACCTACGGACCCATATCATCTCGACTGAAACATATGAGTGGCAAGCTAGCTTGAAAGTGTGATAAAATGTGTGAATTCTTTTCTAATAAACAAAACAGAATCAGGCCGCTTAACTTACGTTACTGTTAATGGCACGACACAAAGAACAGTAATTACAAATGAACCAATTTTGGAAGATTTATGACAACTAGGTAGGTCAAACGAGTTTACAACAATCTACTCGTTCTTCGTGAAGGCAATTTAGGAAGGAAATAAAACACGGCAACGAGGTTTATTGCAGTTCAAATCCCTTTAGACGTGTCAGGTGAAACATTCGAAAAGAAGATTTAGCACATCAAGGAAACACTGTAAAAAGAGAGCAGATTAGTGTTGCAAAACTGTCACTTACTTATCATTACCAACATGAGTTGCTCGGGTTTTGAGAGAGAAAACAGTGTTTTGTGAGTTTAACTGGTGGAAAGAACCTACCACATCACACAGAAGCATGGATCAACCTGGCAACCTTATCTCCCCGTAGTTACCGAGTTAATGAGGCAGAGATGGAGTTGGTTGTTCAGTCAGCGGTTGTCGCAAGGCTAACAGACTATCTTATAGGATCGTGTTATTCTTTGATGAAAAAAAATGTTCTAAGATTCTTGGGCAGACCATGCCGCTCACAGGAGTAGACTTCACGACGAGCGAATGAAAACAGGGTAGTGTGTGTTGCTGAACGATGCTGTATTATTCATCAGTGAGTCATAGGTGGCGAGCTTAGCTAAGTTTATACCGAGCACACCTTCGAAACACATTTAAGCTAGCCAGTGTGACAGCGTTGGATTTAGGAGGAAATTAGATAGTGCCTTCACTCATCCTTCTTTTTACGTTTGCCAGACATCGATTTCCAGAAACTTCTTGAAAAAATAATGACCTACTCTATACATTTCTTAAAGGAGTGCGTATGTATTCATCCTCTCCAAAACTTGAGTTTCATGTGTCTACGGTTGTGTTGCATGTCAAACGGTCTAAAGGTTAACTTTGGCCACCGTTATGTCATCCGTTGACTGTCACCATGCGGAGCATGCGATGACATCATGGACAGAAACGGCTAAACAATGCGAAAAAATTCCATCAACATTCTAATGAGAAAGAACCTTCGGGCGACGGTGAGGCAATATAATCATGATGCACATATATATATATATACGTATATGGTTAAAATAAGATATGCAGTCTTACACAAATGAAACCCGTGTTAACGTCTCTTTGAAAAGGAGCACACATTTCTAAATTACTGATGTGACTTTTATTGCTAGTTGAAAAGTAGGATTCTATTTCAAATCAGCCAACAATTAAAGCAGGTTCATGCTCCTCCATTTAGGAATTTCCGGGTGCAACCGTGTCATCCAAAAATTTAATGTAATAATCTATATCGAACCTTGTGAAATCACGACTGTGGTTTCGTAATTTTGCTATCCCCCACAGAACCACAAGCAGGCTCCATCGGAACCACGTAGAAACATTTTGGAATAAACAAAAGGACGCCACTTCCAAACAGTTCTTAAGGACAGCTCTACGGTGATAATAATATGATCTACCCATAACACACAAGTAACCTCAAACAGACAGATAATTATCTCTCACTCCCTGAATTTTTCTATTGTTTAATCCCAACGGGAACTTCACTAAAAGCAAACCTATAACGATACCACTGCGTAGTTTGTGTTTTCTAACGTACACACCGATGTGCTGATTCTCCTTGTCCGAGCAACACATTATGTGAGCATAACCGAGTGGATATATCGGCCTTTCACACTGTAGACAAAAATGATTGGTCCGAACTCCCGTTAGCTCGTGCAATGCTGTCCAACTCCCCGATCCGTTCGGGCGCAGAAACGTCATACTGTGTGGTGATAGGTATGGAGGATTAGAGTAAACAGTCTTATAAGATCACGTGTTATCTTAATGGCTGTGGGTTTAAAGGTATATTAGGTTAAGTGTTTTCAATCTGTCTTAGGAATAGATTTTTAAGGTAGAATCAGTCAGCTTGAGCAGAACAACGTCAACAGCTTGGTTAAATATTGTGATAACCAGGGGACTACTTACTGAGCACTAGGTGAAATTAATTACGTACATTCGTTAACCAAATAATTCTAACCGTTTGTCACAACCACCCCGAGAGAATTAGGTATCAGATGCAGTGCAATGCTGTCTTAAATATTTACTGCCCTCTCACTAGTGTATACCGATGGGATACCCATTCTTCTAATGTGCATCGCACAGTTTTCGTTACATAGCGAAGCATTCTGGGGAGGAGCGCAGACACGAGTGGACATGGGACAGTTAATATGCCACTCTCGAACAAAATCACCGATTAAAAACGGACTAGCCTTCAGCCTCTAGTAGGCACACTCCATTGTCCTCTACGCAGAAGCAGTTACCTTGATAGTGTTCAAGACAATGTCCTAGTCTACCTCGTGGCAGTGATGGGATAGACGGTGGCTGGCGTTCTGGAAATGGGAGGCACTGCCACTAGTGAAGAAAGAATACGTGCTTCAATTAGAGTCATCTAGGAGGTGCTATGATTGTTCAGGGTAGTATTTTTCTGAATATCCTGGCTGTCCATCTCCAAAACAAGATCAATACAACCAAGGGAGCTTGTTGAAGCCCCTGATTATAGCCATCTCCACAGCCAACCAAAAGTTGGAATTTTCTTCTGTCGCATTATATACACAGCGTTGCTGTGGTGACAAGACACGCTTAGACAACACCTATTAAGTATTGGACGCTCATCCACTGATCAGTTACCTTTCTCCAGTTAGTGTAAATCAACTCGAATCCATAACCTGTCCGTACTGATAGCCCACGACCAAACTTTTGTGGATTAACTGAAATGTGGAAGGCGGATTGTCGGGTCGCATATTCATTTTAATCTTTTGTTTGTCGCGGTAAGCGTGTGGGAATTATATGTTAAACAATGTGATGCTGACGTGGAAGTCCTTCGAATAATGCCTGATAGTCGTTCGGTTTTTATTTGGTTGTCAGATAGCCAATAGGAAGAATCGAGTACTTTCTTTGTGCATACGCTCTCAGCAAGCAGAGCTACAAGAGCTCACTGCAGACAACAGCACTTTAAATGTTTTTTAGATGAAAATATCCCACACCATCAATTCAAATTTTTGTTTGTGTTCAAGCAGTCTCATGATAACAGACGTTTGCTCTAAAATGTTTGATGATCTAATCTAGATATTTCGAAGTCGCCTTGATTGCATGAATTTCACCGGTAGGAACTCAGACGATCTCACGTCTGAAAATGTGGTTTTCTGATGTTGGATGGTGAATAAAATAAGAATATACCATGAACAACACCACCAACACTTTAAAATGACCCGGTTCAGTAATCTTTTCTAGATGTTCGAGACAACCCGTGACATTTCGGATTGTAAGTATTAATTCAAGCGTATCTGTTGTACCCACTACTTGGGAAGAACTGAAAGGAAATTAACTGCCCGAACGATCGAGCGCATCCCTTAGTGGATAGTTGAAAAAGTATTCTGGCAGCGAATGAAAGCTTTGGTCCGCAACCGGCAGCCTGCATCATCGATCGTTTGTCATTTGTCGGGTATGTCACAACTTGGTAGCGATAAACAGGTAAAAAAAACTCTGCTTCCGCTGGAACATGTTCATTCTGACTATGTTGATTACACTCTTTTAACGATGTACGAGACTCAAGACATAGCGTACAATAGAGAATGCTAGTAAGATCGTATAATTTTGTGAAACTCGTCTCTCCAGTTGATCACCGGTAATTAGCATTGGTCGGCTAAGCGGTCGATAGCGAGAGACGAGCGCCCGTGCGTAAAAAACGTATCGAATTGAAATCTAAGGCCGTACACTTTTTTGCATCGCACCCTGACTGGCTAACCATCAATTACTATCTTCGTCCCCACCTGGACAACAGCGTATGTTGAATTCTCTGGCAGTGAAAACCGACAAAAGTCAGTCATTCTATTTTCAATCTCAAAGATCTCTTTTCCACAGAATGATTTTTGATGGGCGGCAAAAATGTTCATTAACATAAGACAAATCATGACATGGATTCATTTATTGCTTCTTTCATTTTTTGCGAAACACCTCTTATCAGTTTCACTTACAGTTAGACAGAAACTAGAGCAATTTATTAGACATCGATACCGTTATTGAGTCTATGATATATCTATCCTGTAGACCTACTCTTTCGTCTTTCAGCCCTTCTTCGGATTTCACAAATTCTCAACAATGGGTTCCAAGTTTTCCACCTTAAACCGCTTGAGAAATCCTATGTGGTAGTCAGTCTGCTGGATTAGTTGATAAGTTTCATAAGGTATAATGAGTTGGGTGGGTAATTTGGTAGGAATGCGACATTTGAGAGCTCCCGGCGTGGCTTCATAATGCAGAAATTAATTTTCCTACAGCGTTCGATCCTGTTGATTCCGTCTCTGTTTCGAAACCAAACGAAGCACAGATTGTATTACTAATGAGTAGTGTGGCAGATTTATGATTTTACATGAGACCCAACTGTGAAAAGTCAGGGCTTCGGCTGGATTCGAACCAGCGACAGACACAGCATGCCTCAACGTGGCGAGCGCTCTACCAGCTGAGCTACGAAGCCACACGAGGAGCTCGGAAATTTCGTATTTGGACTCTGTTACTCACCCGTCCGACTGTCTTATATGCTCAGCAGCGGCGTTGGTGGATTCCAGCGTGAACTGTTCGAGAAATCCCGCCGCGGCAGTCGATCCCCTGATTCATTTGGTGGATTCCATATGAGACAGTGGGACGGGTGAGTAACAGAGTCCAAATATGAAATTTCCGAGCTCCTGATGTGGCTTCGTAGCTCAGCTGGTAGAGCGCTTGCCGTGTTGAGGCACGCTGTGTCTGTCGCTGGTTCGAATCCAGCCGAAGCCCTGACTTTTCACAGCTGGGTCTCATCTAAGAAGCACAGATTGTTTTCTTCCGGGTTCTTATCCATATCACAAACCAACATTGGTGAATAGGATGCCAGTCGTAAGAGCTGCCCTCCATTATATGACTCCCCAGAAAACACACTTTCTAGAGCACTGTGACATGGAGCGTTGTCGCATATCAACGCAACGATTTGCATGGATATACTGATCTTCGTCTGATCTAACAGGCTTCGTAGCCTTTGCAATCGCTGATGTTGTATGCTCCCCGCCTCGTCGTATAGCCTACAATCGAGCCTGGTTTCATAGCTCCAAGCAAATTTATATTACGGCCTCAACTGTTTGTTGCAGAGACGCCTGTTGTCGATCCTTTTATCGAACGAGACATTGAACTCGTAGTGAACAAACTGAAGTTTGTCTCATCTACTCAGCAAATAGTTTTTGAATTTACATAACACTCCATCTGTCGATGTGCGAACAGTCGCCGTAACTCTAAACTTTCATTTGAGCTCACGAGAACGAGTACTTAGCACAGTTCCCTGACAGTTATGCACCGGCCATCCAAGTATCCATAACTATTCCTCAAGCTCAGGCTTGACGCGCAATCTCGGTATAATCGTCGGGTCCACGGAATTCCAATCCGACGACATATTGATCCCTGGTTCTACCAGAATCTTGCTTCCATGTCCTTTGCGAGGCTGAGCTTCATAAGCAATACAATCTAAATGGACTTACTTGTAAGTGGTATTAAACTTGACTCCGTTCGGAGGGGCAGCCTTCCGTCAGTCATTGCCCTTTTTGACTGCTCCGATAATAAGTCTGCGTGTTTCGGGACTACTGTGAGTGTACTTGCGTCCCCCAACCGTGTATGCGAGAGAATTAATGAAGATGTTCTCACAAACTGGTTAACTCTCGCATTACAGCTCGAAGTCTACCACGACCATAAACCTCATTAATACCTGACTTGAGACCCGCAGACACCCCTAACCACTCGCAACCCTTTACTTGTCAAAAGAACTAATACGGCCCATAGCTCGATGAATTAGTAGTAACCGCGTCAGATGATCTGTGTTACACTTTAACTGTTAACCCTGTTCTCATTAAACGAAACCGTTGACACCCCTCGAATAATCCACCAATACGAAGTGCCCTAATTAAGATATGTTGGTCCATCCGGTTAGTTGGGCCAATCGCGTTCTTGCGGTCACGTCCAAGATTTTAACGTGGAAATTCTAATGCACCAAAGTGATTTCCTTCAGTATGCAGTGGAAAATCTAGTGGCTAAAGTTGAAACAGATACGAAATGGGTATAGGTGTGTTGTAACAAGTTAGGCTGCTACTGCCCGCCAGTGAAATCTGATAACTTAAGCGTTGAGCAACAGCACATGATTTACACAAAGGAGAACAATAATGACACTGACAACACGGCACACTGTCTTACACAAATCACAATTGATCCGTGTGTTCTTGTTAGCTTTGAACGTGCATTACAATGCCAAATTCATTTTTCGTATAAAGGTAAGAAAAAGCTGACAAAAAGGCAACGAATATTTCGCACGATATTTATCTGCCGAATTCATCAGTCAACTTCAGTAGAAACGGAAATAGTGCGTTGTAAGTGACCCCATGCCCGTTCGCGTTAACTGAACTTGTACCAGAACCTGAGAGTTACTCAGAAAGAAAGCTAATAATAACGCTTGAAAATTTCACGTTGACAACGTACGAATCAGCTAATCTAGTATTTATGGCGTTTGTTTAACCATCTAGCTGATAGATTATCATATCAATGTTCCCTGCAGATACCGGAGCCTAAATCCATTGAAATCGTTGCTGAGAGTCAAAAATGTCTGAATAATAACTGGAGCAGCAAACTGATTTACAAGATCTAAAAGACAATACTCCAGGACTGTGACAGCCAGCATATTAACCGCACACAACACTTATTCCACCAGCTGAACTAATATACACACAATAATAATGTAATAGGAAAGCTGATCGATTTCATTTGATTATTCGGTACCCTAGTGAACTAAATTTGGTCAGACTGGGGACACCGCAACACAGCGTTCTTCCGAAGCACGAGCTCCAGTAGTGGTCCGGTAAAAAGAGACAACAGGGACAAGCATGAACAAGGGTTCAGTGAGTCATGCACACGAATTACACAAACGAAAACAAAAATGACCTTCACAGTATGGCAGCGCGCCCTGTTATACGATTCATAATCCATGTACGCTTGCTAGATTCGATTGCACACTTACATTACCAAAGCTGTCCACTTTAGTCTGCATATCCCGAATTTCACGTATTTGTCATTCAGTAATGCAGGTTTGAAACGCACTGAACCAGTGTTATTGCCATCCGAAAAAATGCCTCAGAAACTTACATCACTGCCAACAAACCCCAATGGCTGTGTTGAACGTATTGTGCCATTTGACGCGGCACTGCTAGTGACTAGATAACAAACAGAACGAGGAAAGCTTTGCGTTAGTGTGATAGTGCAATTGATTCTGACTGCATGCATTTCGTTCCGACTGTTTTTGACAAAGTAAGAGTTGCTTAGAAACCAAATTACAAAATGTGTACATAGCAGCCTCCTGACGTCCTTTCCTGCCGCAGTATAAGCACATCATTCTATCCTACCAACCGTCCAGTAATCAAGCGAAAATGTCAAATAAATTAGAAAAACCTCAAAATTCATCTCTCTCATCTATCAAATGAGTTGCTATCACACACACTACTTGTTCAGTGATGTCGAAATTCGTCTTCAGTCCAAAGTCATCCATCGCCTAGTGAAGAGGAGATGTCCACAGATCAATAGTTACCGGTCAGCACTGACAATTTTCAGATTCAATATAACACGTTGCATCTCAGCTAGTTCTAATGGCAGATACATCCATGCCGTGGGGAAAATATATGTAAATATCACACAATTTTTATGAAGGGACGAGAACTGAAAAGTCACTTGCTGGCTGCCGGTGTTATAACGCAGAAACCGGCTGAATATGACAGCTGGAAAAGCACCTCCGATTGCACAAGATTACATGTAATATTCCAAAGGGTGATGCTCAACATACGGAACGAAATCATCGGAACAACTTACCGGCAACCGTCAAGACGTGAAGCAATTTTGTAACAAAGCCAGTCGTATATATAGCGAAAATGTTAACTGATATGATGTTATGCACTGTGTGCTTGTGAAGAAGCCAATCGTATACACAGCCAAACTGAAATACATGAGATAACGAAGGTCATTGTAACTACATCCTTCCTTTCAATAAAAACAACAATTTACCAATCACGATTAAAACTGAAAACTATTTGAGACCCATCCCAGATAACGCAATGAGCAAACTAGTTGAATTCTGTGAAGCTCGATCAACCCGTGCCACGTATTTAAGTGTATGAGACGAATGGCTGTTCCCGTTGGATGGCCAGCCAACCAGCCCACCAATCAAATGACTACAAGGAGCCACTTAGTTATTACCCAGATTTGTAGTAAACTCACCAAAGTAGGATGTTATTCAGTTGCCCCCAATTAGATTCTAATGGGCCTGACGACTTGGGTTTACTCAGACGCCCGTTTGTGTGATCGGCTAAACAGTAACTAGGCGATTAACCACCAACGACGTGCGCAAACTGGTGATAAGCTGAGGCAATCAAACATTGCCGCGTCTGATGTGATTCATTGCGGAAACGATCAACCCACAGTGTTGACCCTAATGACGACTGCTGAGAACAGCAACGGGAAAAGTCAACGTCAAGCAACGACCAGCCTCTAGCTCTAAACCCCTCAACTTAAAGAGTCCACCTGTTCGCTGTCACCATAATTAGGTCACTGCAAGGAAGGATCCAACGACATCCAGATAATAAAAATCAACTGCGTCTGATGGTGGAAGCAAGACTGTGGATTTTGCCACCCATCAAATTTCACAGCATGTCATCAGATGCATACTGCCATGTTAATGTTCGAGTAGCAGATATAAGCAAATTCGATGGAGAGAAAATTTGGGATTACACACACACACTAAAAATGGAGTTGATCATTTTCCCAGGTAGTTCTGAGCTGACAATCATGTTCTTCTGCTGGCAGTTTGACGACGCCATAAAGGAATAGCAACAGCCCCAACAAAATAAAATCGTCGGTTGCCATTTTGGTGGACGTCCTAGAATATGTTAGTCAAGCTGATCCAATGTCTAAAAGTCAACATGTGATGGGCACTTGAAATACTCTTCAGGTTCCCTCTAATACTTGCACAGCACCGATGAATGGCGCAACATTTGACTTGAAAACTCATCGCTTGGAAACTCTACTGGTGATGAGTACCAATTTCATCCGATCTATTGGTGAGCGTAAATTGTTTGTAAGGGCAAATTTCTGTAACTAATATATGGGACATGAAGGCGCACATCCAAGTACTTTGGTTGGCCCGACAGAGTGGAACATTCATGCCGAGCTGTTTTGCAAACATAACGACGCAGTGCTTCAATTTCACTTCCACCAAATACTGGAACATATGTGGTGGGCCAGTAAACCAAATCGTGAGAGGCAAGTGCAGGCACACACGTCGGCGAACGTGATAACTGTTTGTAATACATCTACCGGAAAGTGTAAAAAGGCATACAGGACGCATTTCTACTTCACGAGTGGCAGCTGGCAAATGCTTTACAAAATGAAACCTATACACCAAACTAATCTATCAGATTTCGGATGTTAATCGGCACTGCTATTGTAGTATGTTAGATGATCATAGCGCATTCGGAAGACGTCTGAAGAAGTGACGAAAGCATGTTACGGAACTGATTGTAAAGCTCGGAAAATGAGTGGTGCAACATGACTTGAAAACTCGCCACAAGTACGGTAGACTGCGATTCAATGTTACTGAGCGCCTTGCATTAAACCAGAGGTAGAATGAAAGTAGGCGTTACATACCATGACCGAGAGCCCGATTGGTTGCAAATAAGCAAAGCAATCCAAATGAAATGTTCTCATGTTTCAGCCAGTTGGATGTTGTGCACTGGCCACCGGATCATGATACTCGTTCAACTAGGATTCCACCTAAGTGATACAGATGTCTTCGATGGATAAACTCAGTCGGGGTGCGTTAAGGATGCTCTACCCTTTCAGTTGAAGTACGGCTTTGGCAGAGGACAAACTGGTCTTGACAATTCCGCTGGGGGTGATAGAATACAATGCAGGAACTGTCAACGCTGTCCCCTATAGCTTCTCTGTCAGTGAAACGTGCTTGTAACAAACTGTTGCGCTCAACCATCCAACTGAAGAGAACAGCGTCGACGAAAAATTTGACCAATGTCATGTAAAAACATATACAGTGGAAAATTAATTCCTGGGAGACAAACCAATATCCAAGAACTATAGTCTTGAAAAGCTGAATCGGTCGCAGCAATAATTCAGTCAAAATGATGCACACAATCAACTACCCGGATGGGAAGGCGTCAAGTGAGGTAAATATAATTCAAAATGCGGGGGCGTATAGCTTAGACTGGTCAATGAGTCGGTCTACCAGACTCATCGTTTAAAGACTGTGTCAGGACGGACTGGAGCAATGATTCATTCGAGCTGGCTGCCACCCGGCTCACAGAGATCTCCACTCCTACACACGGAGGATATGTAGTTAGACCAAACTCTGAAACACTTGTTGACTACGGTCCTCCCTTCGACATACAGTCGCCGTGAATGTACAAGAGAAAACAGTATGAGAGATATTTGACTTGGAGTCTTCTGTCCAAGGTTATGGCATCGCAGAAGTTCACAGAAACGGGGCCTCATAATGGGAGTTAGGTGGAGCGAGTTAAGGGCTGCTGTGTAATGCGTTACTCTTTGCTCAAGAATATAGTATTCACCGCCTCCTGGTTGTTATACCAAATGTACTCAGTCATTACCAACACACTGACGAGAATCTCTGTCACATCCACCTGCGACGTAATCCACCCTAGTTATACCCCTTCTTCTGCGGCTCTCGAGAATGAATATATCGAGCGAAGTTTGTCGTGTGATTTCATCTAACAGCCTGTCCCTACAAGGCGATAGCCTCTATTCACTAGAGGGCAATTACGGCATGAGTAGTTTCGCACTGAAACAGATGAGCCCTGTAATCGTAATTCGAAAATCAAATGTATATATTTGTGTATAGATATGCAGGTTTGAATTCACCCAGGTCTGATGGTAAATTTCGAATCTGAATAGATTCCTGGCAAACCTGCTCTGATAATGGATGTTTGGCCCGGGTTTTGCTCCTGTTAGAAGAAATCAACAGTTCACATTATTCTCATTGCCTGCAACTAGTACTCAGGATGTGGCTACTACACAGATGACACAATCTTGGGCAATACCGAGTTGTACTATGCAAACGGTTGGTCACATTCAGATGTGGGCAAAGCGTGTGAATACTAAACGTGATGGTACAACCCAACGGGTGCGGCTGAATAATCAGCCGTGATAAATCAGCATGGTCTATTATGATGTTAGTAGGGCGTTCGTCGATACGAATATCTTATAAAAAGGCGGATCGGATTTCACAACCGCGTCCATAGTAAATCGTATGCTAGTGATGAGTTTTAACTAGATCGACCTGAGATGTTTGCGTCACTTTTGCAAGAGGATGCCTGAAAAGGTTCAACTGAATGCAAGGTCTGTAACCCAAAAACGCGTAGCGTCCAAGTTCCAACAAGTTGCCTCCATTTTACGTATTTTGTGAAAACCAGACAGAAAATGCGAAAACTTCTCAATTTTTTTTTGCACGTATTTGCAGCGTGTGCTTTCGTGATATACTGGTGTGGAATACAAAGTGAACGATATTGTAGTAACAAATAGAGTTCTTCTCAAGGTAAATTTACGCGTCTGCTTGTGAGATGTAAAATAGCTTATCAATTTTTGTGAGCTTATGATTGTAATTTCAAATCCGTTGAAAAATTTCGACTGATTGAATATTGCGAATCTTCACATTTCGTGCAATAAAATGTTTAGCATGTCAAACAGTATTTTTATGGTCAAGTATATTAAGTGGTTAGAATAAATCAGACAAGATACAAATTGCTGTGTTTTACCATGTCTTATCCTCCAAACAAAGTGTAACCGTACCTCGGCTTCTCTAACGCACAGTCGAAATTAGCTAGCACGTACGGACTGTATTTAAATTGTGTAACAGATAGTGCTGATGTGCTGTCAGCACATTTTTAATTTTCGCTCGTGTACACGGCTTACTGGGCCTCCGGCTCATGTCTGTTTGCGTTGTTTCATCATTACTCTTCTTAACATGCTGCCTTCGGAACCTCTACTTCTGAAGAACGCTGTCCCCCGGTGTCGCCACTTCGCCAGAAACGTGTTTCGCAAGTCTTACGGGCATTCACAGTAAGAACGGCGAGCTTGTGTGTCACTCTGCATATATTATCTGTGAATTCATCGTTGATTTCAATGTTCGACTTAACAATATGTGTCGACAATCATTCGAATAGCCTTGTGATTTTCAAAAATCATTTTCTTCACTTGTAGGATCACGTGATTAGAATGTGGAAAACATGGCTGAGATACAGCAAATTTGATGCTGTGTGGTATGCTCGCAGAAGACAGCAGATATCATTACGTGACGAAATATCATGGGTTTAAGCCCGAACGCCTTACTGGGACATAAAATGAAGACTATCATTCACTGAAATGGCCACGTAAATAGTATCTTTGCCAACTAAACGGGTTTATTTAAACAAATCACTAAAAGCTTTATGTAAAGCGGAAATATTCATACACGTTACAATTGGTTCACATGTAATGCGATATAAAGGATCGCTGGATTGCCGTTTTGTGAAATAATTCGAAATATGTTTCGTTATTTTGGGCGTTCGCATTTTTCACCTGGACACGAAATTAATTGAAGAATCTTATTCAAAAATTTCCAGCAAATGATGCGGTTTACAATGAAAAGCGTCAGTTTTAGAGAAGAAATGGCTCCCTTTGCTCCTTCAGTGCATTAGGCAATTCACCTGAGCAAATGAAGTAAACATTACCGACTATGTTTGGAACCACTTAAGTGCAATTGTTTGCAGAATGTTACCATAAGCCTAGATGAATTCATAAGACGTTGACTATAATGTTGAATGTGACTGGTTTACAGAGTTGATTAGGAGGATTCTTTGAAATTTACTAAAGCGCTACACGTACCTTGATCGGGATTAATCTTTCATTTACACTTAATTGATGATCCTTGTGAATATTCACCTAACTGTAGACGAGGCATTTTTATGTAAATCCCTCTTTGAAAATGTACTCGTGTGATACTGAATATTACTAAGTGTTGGAAGCTCCCGGAAAGTATGAGTTACCAGTACACAGTGATTAAGATGCACAATCCAAACTGATGTCGACGCGGACCAGAACATTGTAATGATCTGCCAATGTGTGAGAAAACACAGCAAGCTATTCTTTCACCCTCGTCTAAGTAAAATAAAACCACACCATTTCATAATTTTATCGTATTGCCTAAGTGCGGTTGAAGTAACTGAGTGAAAATGTCAGGCTAACACGACTGAACTAATCAAAAAAGAGCTTACCAATTATTTGGGTAATAACGCTGGTTTGCATTCAGCCCAAACGACGCTGGTCAGTTTACGGTTTGGTCCAACTCGAAAAGATATTAACTAAGTATTTACTTAATAATGATATTAACCATTTTTATATAACTCATGTTTTCGCATCCTCAACCCTTCGCCTAATTTAACCCGACCGATAACGTTCATTTTGTATTCTCAGAGTGACTCACTGGTACGTTTAGAATCAAGTCCAAAGTCCCAAGGGGGGGGTGCGTGTTTGTGTGGTTTACTGCGTGCGTATCATTCCCACCGATTTCGTCGTCAACTGATACGTGCGATCACATTAATATTGATAGAATTATGTTTGTCAATTGGAAGGATATCATTTTTAAGGAGAGCTTGAGTGTTACTATAGATGAGAAGGTGTTCCACACAAAAATGCTGTTGTATTCTAGTTAACAAGGGCACAGTTTGTTTACGTTGGTATATGCAACGAGATAATGGATTTCCATTACCAGTGAGTCAGCGGAGGTTTTTCCAGCTCCAAGTGTCATTTTTACAATTTTGTTTTTTTCCGGATAGTTTTGTGTGATGGGACAACTTATCAGTGTGAATGGATCATATAGCTGGCACAAAGTGGAAATGTGATTAGTAGTATCCGAAGTAACACCTGTGTAGAGTAATTTTTTCACTTTAACAAACGTACTTTAATAAGTATTCATATGTTCAGAATGTATTTTACGGTCTGCAAAATTAGCTTCCGTGATCTACTAGTTACAGTCATTTCGGATCACCATATCAAAAGTTCGGTTGGCTCGAGTTTGTTTTTAATGTGTATCACCACGAACTCATCTATGACTAAGTTGACAGGTCATAGTATGCCGGTCTGCTGCTGAAATAGCCCGTACCGTATACTTTGTGTTGAAACCCTCGAAAATTTCGGCCATAACTGAGCTTTCAAGATGAGTTTTAGCTCATTGGCATTGCTTCGTATGCAGTTATGCACACTAGAAACCAATGGTTACTAAACGAGGAAAGACTACGTCATCAGTCTTATGCCTAGAACCTAATCATCATGGGGCTGCTCAAATATGCATTAAATTGTCGTCATCAAGGTGTACAGCTAAACACGGTTGTCGACCTTCAGTTAAAATCGCCTAAGTCCATTTGGTATTCAGCCATTCAGCCCAGGAATTAGAACGAACTAACTGAGTTTGGTCTCGTTTTCTATGAATTGGATACACAGGCGGTTTGGACCGAAACTGTTGAGAACGGTTGACGAAGTACGACAGTCGCAGAAAAGGAATGATACTTGGGAAGTAAAAAGTGGGCTAGACAAGCCAACATACATTATGTAAACTTCAAACTGAAGAGGGAGAGATGGGATCAATTCCTCGTCACTCACAGACAGAACACGAGTGACCATGTATGGACTTGACCAATAAGGATACTGGCAAATTTGTAAGATGTATGTAAAAGCCACACCTGAAAAGCGCATATTGGACCAAAAATTTGCTTGAGAGAAAAAGTGTGTATCAGTTCGGTTTGGTCTTTATTAGAAGCAAGGATGTATTTGAAGCCGAATCGATTTCCAAACTAAATTGTTTTGTACAGAACCATGCATTCAGTAATATACAATACAGCCTGGTTGTATTGTCGGATAACAGAACGGTAGACTTTATAGTGTAAAGTGCACCCAACAGAACATTCAGCAGACAACACTTCACAACCAGTAGAAGTACAATTTTGAAATCCCAGGTGATTGATATTTGGTTCAACATAAGTAATTGGTGGTTGTACCAGGCAAACGGTTGGTGTCTGTTAAAATTGCCCCGACCACTCTGCAATGATTTTAGGAAGTGAATTAGTATGCTAACACAATTAAGGACTTTTTACTGCTGAGACATATAATAACATGATCGTTACTCTTTAAGAAAATAGCATATTAATGCACGTGCTGAACACCGGAAAATGTGACGGGCATTCTGGGGATTCTAGTTCTTTTTGATGGTCATTGCATGATGTCTTGTGTAGCCCCGTTCAAGGGTAATCTGATACTGCACTGGTCAAAATTTATAAATACACACAGCAGCTTACCGGCCAATTGAAATTCACGCACTGAGAAATCAGCAATACGTGCCCTGTAGTTATAGGTAAACTATTTATCACACTCTTACAGGGTTTCGAAACGAGGCTGATTAAGTGCACATAGAAAACAGCGTGAGCTTGAGGGGAAGTATTGTTTTGCTCATTTTTGTCACACTCATGGTCAATCCGTTTGTCGAAAGCTTCGCCTAATAGGGTGTCCAGTGTTTTCAGCACAATAGCGCCAGAATGGTGTTATGCAATATTAGTGTCAAGACCTCCATAATATCCCAGTTAAACGTGTGAGTTGTGACAAGAGGTGGCGTTTTGGAGCGTCAATAACGTGTTGTCATTTATGTAATCCGCCACAAAACTGTAACGATATAATCCCATAACCTGGCAGTCAACCGAATGAAACTCACATCATGCGTAAAAACCCGGTCCATCTGCGCAAACAAGTTACTGTCCTTTTTGCTGCGCTTGTCGGCCCGCATAAGCTTGTGGGCACACTAATTCATTCTGTTCGCTTCCGATCCTTTACCAAGGATTTTGCAAAAATCATAGTTCGGAAGTTGTGTTCAATCGGTTTCATATAATGGTTAAGTAATAAGCAAAAGTTCTGCCAAGGATATCGCGCACGGACTCCACTAGGAAGAACGTAACCTTACTGTATCTGCTAACCGAAATTCTACTCAACGGTTGCCACCAATGAACAGGGCCAGACAGAGTTGTTGAGTGTAACAGGTTAGCAGCATTTGTTTCAACATCCTATGCCGATACATCGACACACTGTATCCGAAATAGACTCTGCGTATGAGCTTACGTTTCCGGCTTCTTTCCTGGATTGTTATGCATTTTTGTGCCATTTGTATCATCCGACATAATCGATGGTCACGTTTCACCATACAGATTAAGTAGCATAGGCTTCAATCGAGTTTTGTTCCAGCCAACACAGACGTTTTTGCACCATTAGTTTACAAAAGATGCTGCTTTTGTTTAATGTCAACTGTATTTTAGTCAAACGTTTCTGACTGACGGAAACAGCTATTGATTTCCAATTGAAATAAACCTCAGATTCCTCCAAAATATTGTACAGGATACTAATTTGCTGCTGCGCCGATAAGAATGTGCGATTCCGTTGAACTGGCTGGACATCAAAAAGTTTGTAGGTTTTGACGTACACTCAAACGGGCAATGTCAGATATTGACGGTGGGCAGCCAGCGATACTTTCAACGGTGTTTCGTCCAACCGCCGGACTAATGTCTGTCTGCGTTAAGACATTCAAGTTCGAATGAAGTGGCCCAATATTCACTCATTGTGAATCACAATGTTAGCGGAAACCGAAGGAGACTTTGAAAAAAGTGAACTGAACTGGATGTATCTGTAGTATTAATCGCGGACTAAGGCTTTGTAGAACAAACTTAACATGTGATTAAAGAGCTCTTGACAGAAGTACTCCAGTTTATCAGTAACTGGTTTGTGGGAAAACCGCTTCCGGGCAGTTAGTTTGTTGAGGCTAGTAGACGCTTGTCGCCCTTAACACAATGCACGATCAAGTTACATAACCACCTCTGATTTTACAATGTCCCGGCCAGTTTATTTTTCTGCAGGTTTAACTAGAATGCTCACAGTAATGTTCATTCTAAGTATCTTATCTCAGCTAACTGAACAATGGTGAGACCATTCAGTACTAGTTGCGTCCATGTGGTTTCGACTAGTGTGTCACTGGCGTATCCTCAAGTGGTCATGTGAGTAAAGCAAACTTGAAAATCGATGTGGAATTGGGTACTTTTGACATCTCCACCATCTGATTTTTACAGCCTAATACAAATTGAGAGAAAATGCAGTCCTCGAATTAAGAGAAAACGAATCTGGTAAAAAAAATAATCCGAAAATTTGTAGATCGTGACCCATCACACTTAGTGGTGGGTAACAAAATTAAAAGGAAAGGCAAGAAAACATTAAACAGAAGGAAGGAAATAAAAATTTTGCTATCTATTGGGAATATAACAAATGAAAATGAAATGCATCTTAGTATCCCTGAAAAAATTTGTACCACTATCGTACGTGAATAAGCAGTTATTGTACGAATACTCTCACAAACAGAACTACATTTTCGCAAATGCTCGAGATTAACGTCTATGTAATGTCCTTTTAGATGGAAAATATAATATGGGGGCTCTCCATTGTTGGGCACCTTGATGGTAAGAGAAGTGAGTGAACAGAAATATTTCGTCAGAAAGAAAATCAACGGCACCTTCATGGTGATCTGATGTGTAGGAGCAACCGCGTTAACAATCGAAGATGTAATCTCTGAAATCAACTCACTGAGTTATACTTGGTCACTTTCGTCCCTCGGATTAAAAATGACAACATAGTACTTTCACTAGTCAAAGAAGGGCAATACTGGAAAGTACTCTCGGAAAGTACTGATAGGAGCCCGAATGAGTAATTCCAGAATGCGTGGTTTATAACATCCCAGGTGCGTTCCAACTGGGATGTTACTCACACGAGAAGGGGGCTTATCCCCTGTTTGTGATAGTTCAGTCGTGTCCAGTTTGAGGACAATGACACGGTGGTCCAAGTTCTAATCCCAGCCGTTTCAAACTTACGGGTTATTGACGAACTCTGGCAAAGGCGGAACTTAACTATATAGCTTCTTCTCGAGAGTGGGCTGCCGGTAACATATTAGGAACACGACAGCTGTGTGGGTTCAAATGATGTTCTACTCAAATAAACCGTTTCAAACGAGAAATTATAGCAAAATGTCATCAGTATATGTGAACTGTACTCAGAACGCTGCTGTTCACATAGGTTTTCTGACTAGTTGGCTTCCAATGTTGCCAATCTCCTTGCTGTCTTTTTGGCACCTCATGCCAAATAGAAAGTGTTATGGGTGACATCTTTTACTGACTCAAAATATGAGTGCAATCAGTGGAACCGAATCCGGACCACTTGTTTAATGTTTCAAAAGTACGTGAATTCGTACATGCATTACTCATCGCACACATAAATGATGCGTAGTGAAAATATTCGGAGCCAGGTAACTGGGCGTTTGCTAGAATCATGTATATCTTGATATCCAGTGAGATTGAAACTACTCCCTGTATTTTGCAAACGTGTCCGGATACTCAAAAATGCATCAGTTGAAAATGGCATGTCGTCCCCGGCAACTCTTCTGTAAGCACAGCCTACTTACGGTCTGGAAACAGCGAGGTGTGTAACTCACTGTTCTAATCTGCTGTCACAAGGACTATGCAAATAAGTTTAACGTTTACACATTCGGCGTATTAGTGAGCGAAAATCTTGTTCACATTCAAAACCTATCCCGGCAGGTCAACAGATTGTTTCGAACACTACTTTGTGTGCTCTGTTAAGTTGGACAAAAAATTTTTGGCCACTGGCGTTCTGTGTAAACCAGTTTTGCTCTTCCGCCGAGTTTTCCTCCATCCGCAAATCACTGATCACGTTTTGTCCCCTGACCGACGAACGGACAAAAATTCGGGTTCAAGGATCTCTCACTTCAGTAAAATAAAATCAGGGTTTTCATCGCACTCATGTTATCACGAGAAACTTAGATGGTTACTTGGATGTGATGCGTTCGGTAGATCGTAACAATGTCAACCGAAAGACGAAGATTTCCGGGCACACAAGGTTGTAGTGATCAACCGAATTCAGATCCCTTCTTTTGCAGCATTTCACAGGTTCTGTTTGTCCTCGTTCGTCTGCGCTAACCAAGCGGAAAGAAGTGATTCGCTGAATGACATGGTACAACCTAACTAGGCATGCTACAGATGTAGTGGTGATTGTCTTAGTAATTTCACTAGTGATCGGGCCAGGTTCTGCTCGCTTTGCCTTGTAGCCCATTTAACTTGTTTCATGGGAACAGGTAGGAAATATTTCCGCGGACAGGTTTCGAATAGAACCGACACGGTCATGTAAATTGGCAACTTGGACAACACCGTTTTCCTGATATGGTGCCAATAGGCGTGTGGAAAAATGACTAAAAAATCACGTAGCGACAACTGGGCAACCGGAGGAGTTTATGAAAGCCTTGCGTAGTAACAAATTATTCCCACAGGCTGACCTAAAAAATGCTTACCTACAGGTACCACTACAGTCCGATTCTAAGACGATGGATACGGTTAATACGAATTGGGGATTATTCCAGTATAATTTTCCACTAATCGGACTGCATGTCTCCAATGGAATATCTCGTGTTGCGACTGATGAATTACGGAGTTTGGCCCTAATCGTAGACGCGGAAATTACGAAACAGCGTGATAAGACGTAAATTTCGCCTTTGCATCGACTCAGATATAGACATTGCCATTATTTGTAATAAACGTTGGCTTTCACTGACAAAGAATACAGGCCGGACCCCGATAGGTATATAGCTTTGGTTATGGTTACATTATCAAAGAAATATAATGGGTTTCGATCAACAATGAGCTGCCTGCACTACTATTCTCGGTTTACACCAAACTTTGCGACGAAACCACAGGCATTATTCACACTTTAAATGGCGGAAACATGGACGTGGACGCAATAAACAGAGGACTTCTGCCAGAACCGGTAAAATTTGTAGGTAGGCGATCACTGTTATTTAATTTTCTTTGTTTAAAATCACCACAGTGATCAGCATCTAATTTTGGCAGCGGTGCGGTTTTTGGACAGGAGGAATATCCAACCAACTATCTACGACGACTACTGATTAACGCAAGTAAGTATATTCACAAGTACAAAGAGGCGTTGTCTGCTTTCTCGGCTGTTACAAATAAATATCTACTCAGTGTTTAATTCAAAGCAGTTATAGGTCATGAATGTGTACAGTATGCGTTTGATCCTCACAAATCAGATGTTACACCATTGGTAGAAAACATATGGTAACGGACTCTAGTCCTGACAGCTTACGAATTTAAAATATTCCATTATTCCTGCGAACGGATTGTGTAGACAAATTTTCTGTCATGAGATTTTAATATTTCACCTACTGGTGTTTGTTTCCCCTTCTTCCAAGCCGTTCCAGTCAGCCGTGAACACCTGGTCAAAGATGCAAGAAACCATTAGATTGCGAGAATTGTCACATGAGTAAGGGTTGGTTATCACTTATTAACAAGAAACATCTGGTACGTTTTCAAAACTACGAGGGGTTATTATTACAACTTAGTGGTATGCTGTATGAGAGGTACAATTTGGTCATTCCGTCATCACAACGAAAGGTACTCTTAGATGACTTGTAAACAGGTCATTAAACGTACAGAAATAAGGTCCTTGGCTCGCCAGATATATTGGTGATCGTTAATACATTCGGATGTGAAAAGCATTGAAACAAATTGAGACTCCTTCGTCCACAAAATGAGGACAAAGTCGAAGGAGTGATTACCACACTCAAACAGTTAACTACCATGAAAACGTGTGCATGCAAACTATTGTTGACCACTTCTTGGTAAATGCTACATTCTGGTTTTGATTGATCCATATCCACGATGGCCTAAATAACTAACTACAGTTCCACTTTCCACGTCTTCGACCGTACAAACATTTCTTAATTTTTTATTCCAGTGATAATTCTGCGGGCCTTCGCGACAGACAGCGAGTCACAGTACTGTTCAGTTGAAATGAGTCATTGGCTTGACTGCATCGGGTGTCACTGTTAACGAGAGACTTTTCAGTGTCTACTTCCCGATGGCACCGCTGTAAATTTGATGGAAACCCTCAGAGATATCGCAAGGTCTACTAATCCCTAAACATTTGCCGAAATTGATATGATTCCCAACGAATTGTCGACCCCGTACGGCAACGCACCTCATTGCACAAAGAAAGAGAGTTCAACGACGCGATTTTGATCATGATACCCGACAGCGTTGCCCCAAGGCATGTATTCAACGGACCTAATTTGCTTTCGTGGGAACAATCGGCGACCTGCCGGCTGATTAACTACTGGCAAAGAAAGCATTACAGCAATCAAAATTACTGACCGTTCGCCAGAGGCCTACTTACCAGGTTCATTTCAGAATAATTGGGAGTGAAACAGTGAACGGAGCAGATAGTCTTATACGCGAATTGTTCGACACGCCGAGACGATCAGCAAGATTGGCAAGCGTGAATACGTAGGCTTCAACATTTACCTAACTCTAGACGTGCTCAGTTCTATTTTATTGAAACCCGTTGAATGTTTTGTAAAAGGTGGTGCGTTTCATAGGGCAGGTAGGATGGGATATCAAATGTAAAAACTCCTGTTCCTCCTGCCGTGAAGCTTAAAACCCAGAAGTTTAGAAGTGGTTTGATTGACATGATGCCAAATGGTGAACAAGAACTCTGCAAACATATTCGACTAGGCCATTGCAATGGTCCACGACCTGTACAACTCAAACTGGCACTGAGACCATCGTTTGACATTTGTTTTCGATTAAGAAGTCAACCAAAACTCGTGAATCTTGGCTGTGGTGCACGTTCTACATAACACAAATGTTTGTTCTATCAAATGTAATAGCTTTTCCCTTCATTTAGTTATCTCAGTTTAGTGCATAGCCAAACAGGTACGCTGTTTCCGTACCGTACGTACTACAGTAAACAATCAGATAGTCGCCCGAACACCTACTCACTGATGGCTTAACTTGTAAGAATGACAACATTCACATCGTGTCGACTGGAATGCCAAAGAATGTTTCAAACCAACGACATGGATGTTTGCAAATTATCCATCCAATTTGAAGGCAACTATACTCAGCAGGACGGTCATAATTTGCATAACCCACAGCCACATCACTGCCTGATTGCCTTGCCTTTATCTTCAACCATCACCAGCCCTACTGGACAATGCGCTATGCTGCAAAGACTACGTAACTTCATTAGCTAAATTATCGGATGCGAATTTGCCAGTTTCTCAAACACTCGCCAAGGGAAAACAGTGGCCGACCACCAAGAGCCTAATAACCCTTTCTGCACGAATGGGCCAGGTCTTTGATTCATTAAGCAAAACTGAGAGCGTGCACACAGTAAAATCTGTCTGTAATCAATATGTGAGCATTCTTAAGAAATTTCAAATAACGTACTTGTGCGAACACTTACCGTGATTTCGCTATCCACCTGGATTCATTATCAGCCTTAATACCTAGGTAGGCAAAGCGATTGGCCGTCTCTAACGGCTAAATAAGGTCAACTTCAACGCAACCCTGCAGGACCTCTTCACACTTTGAAGGTATTGTGTGCACACAGAATGTCCGTATCAGGCAGGAGAACCAATATAATTTTTAAAGCCGGGACAAGCAACGGTAGGTCGTGTATGAGAATAACAGTTGCTTCAGACAACGTCTCACTGCTTCCAACTGACCGATCTCGGCTTGGTGATGTGGACAAAAGTGAAGTTGTCAGGATGTGCACAACTAGTCAAGCGCACCACCACTGTTCTTTTGAATGCACTGATTGCTGTTTACAGATTTGTTCTGATAAGCGTTTGGCCGTGCATCGGAAGCATCCGATTTCTGATGACCAGGTGAGAGAGAAAATACAAATTAATCACCGGTCGTACGCATTGGTAACTTTTGTATTCAAAGAGAATTTCAGACGGCCTCTTTAATACTGAAGCATCAGATTCAGGTTTAGTTCGCGCTAGAACTCATCACAACCAGGCTATTAATTCTGGTGTATGTTCCTGCAGGGCAGCGACGTCGACCACAGCTTCAGTGACCTAAAAACGGGCACGACCAAACAGTCACGTGCAACGACTCAGCCAGACTCACAAACAAATTCACATAGAAACTAAGACCAGTGAGTGAACCACTTTACCACACTGTGCAAAACGAGCGACAACTTTTAATTGAGGTAGCTTTTCAGTTAGTTTTGGGCCAGCATTTTTCAACTTCCAGTATTCACTGGGTGATGACAGAACAAATATTGTCACAGAGAGAGGAGGTAGATGCCAACAAGGTACTTATCGCAAATTCTGTATCGTATCGCACCATATTGAGTCGCCAGTATTATTCCGTAGCACCTGGCTGTGAACCACACACAGATGCGTTGAGACATTTGGTTTGAAAGCATGCTTCAAGGAGTAGTGTGCACTAGTGATGCTCACACTGAAAAACAGATCTCTGTCCTGTTGAGTAATTGATGAGATGAGAACCACTAGCTAGAGTTGTAATAATGTTTGAATGTGTCCAGTGATCCCCGTAAGTAGATATCGATTTGTGCTCCAAACAACGCACTCTGCATGCTTATAAAAAACTGTAAGTTATGTGCAGTGTGTCTCAATCCACCTGGTTCCTACTGCTTGAAGACAGAAAAATCAAGTCAGTAATATTTTTTGTGCACCTGTAGAAGAGAAATTTCAAATGTGGCGTAGAGGGGAAATTTGAGAAGCGCGAGGAAACCAGGTTATCGAGAGTGGCTATTGTTTATACACTGTATGTAGAAGGTAACTACTTGTAAGCAACAGAACAGAGAACCAGAAGACAAAACTAATCATCTGGCAGTCATGACGGAATTTGAGTGAGCATCGTTTCCGAATGAAAAACAGGGAAAGCCAAGTGTTTGAATAAACCAAGATTTTATCACAAGGAGGAAATTTGACACTTGCGGCCGCTTCGTACTAGAGAATATGTTCGAAATTGTCACGAAGAAATCCTCACGTTCGCTGTTTCTATGTAAAAGTTGGACTAAAGGCTTTGCATTAACCATGTCGGACGATGTGATATTCAGAATTAGGGACTTCAAATAGCCCAAGAAACCGTACGTGAAACGAAACTTCCCACGCAATTAATAAGGAGAACATCCGGTGCTGGTCGCAGTAAGCTGTTCATATTCATCGGACGAGAAGCCGAATTTGTGGGTATATAACAGTATTGAAGAAGTCACGGTCTGTCATTGGCTGATCACATTGGCACATACAAAGTCACAAGCTGTAAGTTACTTGATGCAATACTGAACAAATAAATTGGCGAATAACGGAAGACGTGATAATGAGAGTGTTCATCTAGTCCTGATATGGTATTTTGGAGAGGCCCCTGTCAGACCTCCTGTTGTATCGGGGTTTGAAAAGTGGTGAATCGAATAGATTTTCACCACGAAAACACAAGTTTTCGATACAATAATTGTATGACGTGAGGGGTTTTATACGATAAGGTCCAACTAAATAACTCCTTTGGCCTGCCCTTGTTCATAGTTCCAATCTACACCACACAGACGAACCAGAAAGCCACCAAACGTTTTACGGATAACGTTACTACAACGTAACACTCTGTCTTCTTTTTCAGCTTCTAACCACGTAAAGTGAGTGCACGTTTAAAAATAACTGTCTATTACATGCTTGTTTGTTCAGATTGAGTTTAAAGCAGTGTCAAAAAAGGACCACCACAAAACCACTATTGCTGCTATACTAGTAGAAACCGGCAGAAGCTAAGAAGGCTCTATTCCTTTGTTCCGTTCAGGGAAACGTGCTATCTACCTTGAACCACTGATGCTCTAGTGCTTTGTTAGTACAGAGTCATGTGTGGGCCTCTGGTCTTACAAAAGTATGCGGTGTGACGTTTCTTCTAATAAACAGTAGGCTGATGCTCTGTGCACACAATGTTTTGAAGAAAGAAAGCGTGGAAAACCAGTGGGATTACTTTGGGTTCTGTTTTGCTTATTCTAGAATATCCGTCACTAGCCGATTGGGAATAGACTGGTTTAAATAATTATTCAACGTATGATCTAATGATTTCAATGTGAGGGGCGTGTAAAATGAGCACTTCCTGATGTGAAAATGTACGAGTGTCATCATGACCGTCTTGACACATTAACACACAAGCTTGGTTTCAGTTGTCTGGTTTTGAATAGTTGAAAACAACCGGTCCGTCGCATTGTATTTTCCGAAGAACTGAACAGCGTTGAATAAACATTGTGCAGTCCGATATGTTCACGTCCAGCTTGACCTTCACAATATAATTGTACAGAAACAGATAATGGATAGCTAAAAGAGAGATGGCCAGACTTCTGATGAATATTGAAAGACTGGTCAGACAGCCGGTCACTCAGTTCAACGTGGAGACAGACACCAAACAAAACGTTCTTAATAATTGTTGTAGTACACTCGGAACCACTTGAAGTAAATGAACAAGTGAACAGTTGATTGAAAACCTGTATAATCCATCCACGGCTTAGTTTCAAGGTTTTCGCTCAGTCCAGTTTTATAATTGTCTCATTAATCAGCCAGACGTGCAGTTGGACGGTTTACTGGTATCCGTGTGGCAGTAACTACAGTCAGAATACCAAGGCGGTGGAGGAAACGATCAGGAACAGACCTGTCCTCACTGAACACAATGTGGCGTGCAGATTGGGTGGAACAAGATTGGAGAACTAAGCAAGCATGACGGTTTTAAGTGCTTCCAGAAATATCAGTAAAATCAACCGTGCAACTCGGCATGTTGTTACACCGTAACTGCTTACGCACTGTTTGAAGATATTAGCGGACGCAGACGGTCACTGATTGCAGTGGCTTATTTAATAGACAACTCAAGGCTGACAGCAGATTTTCCATTCAGAAAAAAATCTTAGTTAACTTGCTGTTACTTCAACGGGTGGTTCAGGACTCAACCTAAATACAAATGCGCCGATGGACTAGTCTTCAACTTATATGAAACCGTTCAACTTGTACAACGTTGTTTAATGCCTTTTTCAAACTCATTAGTGGTTCCTGCACAATCCTTGTTGAGTTTGCTCTTTTCACATACATTTGTTCAACACCGGTTTCGTTCAGAGGAATCTTCAAAATGTTATTTATAGTTTTCTCCATCTCTGTGTTGAAACCTCTGAATTTTTGCAAGTCGGCTATTGCTTATCAGTCGGCCGTGATTAGCGCTTTGAATTTGTTTCATGAACGCTTTTTTAAGTAGATGACTAACATTTGTGCGTAAGTTATCGTCACTGTAGTTGTACATCCAAGCTGCTTGTCACTTGTTGAATATGCGCCAAGAAACGCCGACGAATAGTATCGAAGACATCTCAAAACGCTGCACGCTGGGTTAGAAAGCTCGGTGTCGTAATATTCTGATAGACAATACAACAGTTTCGCACATACGTCCTGATGCTCTTCATCGTCCATGGTAACGACTAATTTAGATTAAGCCGGTGATCGTATTTCACGGACTCTTCCTTTTTCAATTCAGTTTGTCTTGGAAGGCGATGATCCACTGTCTACTGGGTATAAACTTGGATTTGGACTGCTCAATCGCAGGAATAAATCTGTCGCGCTTGTTGACGAAATCCAGAGGAAATTCAGTGAACGCCATGTCAAAAAAAGAGCACGGTCCGAAGTTTTGTGCCAGGTCAACTCGACGATTTTACTGCTAAGGTAGGTATCTACCGAATACTGGGACTTTTTGCCGTAGCTGGGGTGGTTGGTTTACATTGTGCGTAAAGCAATAACGTCCCTAGTGTACAATAAAAAGAGGGAAGTGAGACGTTGTAACACATTGCTGGTTGAGAAGTATGAAGCAGAAAGAACACATTTGACCCTTTCAGTAGCGTGGTGACCCACAAAAGTAATGAATCGTGTTACCTCATTTCAAATATTCACTGCGTTGTTTTGTCGAATATTTCACACGGTTAAAGAAGAGACGTTAAACTTTTTGCCCCCATGAAGGGGTTCATTTTCCAAAGGATGATAAACTAAGAAACTTACGACCATCAGCTGCGAGGCCAGTTCCGCAAAATGAGCAGCCATACCGTTTGAGCACGCTGCTTGTTTCAATGACCACTAGCCAAACATTCCATGAGACCTAGAGTTATTCAGAGAGGAAATATTTGGCTGTAAATTAGAGAGCTTTTGTTTACTATAACCTTTAAAAGTAACTTATACAATTTAGACCTTCCATCCTCTAGGATTTGTGTAACCACAAAACCTCATTCAGCGAAACAACTGATGTCTCGCCAGCTGATTGTCTCCTTGCAGTTAACAGCAACCAATTCTGGACTGGTCATCTCCTCATAAGGCATTTCAGCTACTCCCAAATTACGTTGGTTACTAACTGCTGCAGTGCACTGGCAGAATTTTGAATTAATACAAGACCCACTTGAGAGTGATATCTGTGGGCAAAGTGATTGATAATTAATGCACGTTCGTTCGATTCAATCTGGTTGACACAGACTTCAAACAGGCCGCTTGGCTGTGCGTTAAGCTTATGTAAATTTCCACGTTAAAATGTTCAAAAACGTCAAAAGCGATGTGGATAGACGTGATAAGCGTTCTGTCAATTGAATTAAAGAACGCACACCACGAGTTCAGATTGTTCCTATCGACAAAGAAGCCATGAACACAAGTTTTGCTCCTGTTACACTTTGGCGACCGAGGTGTGGACACGAATCACAATTTCATGAGGCAGCCGTTCTGACATTCTCATGAGAAATCTCCTATTGGCAGCAACAAATTTGTCATGTAAAAAGATAGTCATGTTAGTCCGTCAGCAATACTGAAATAGCCCCACCAGATGCCCAGAAGAAACAGAATGTATCCATCTTCGAAAATATACGATAAATTGAAGAGGACAACAACGCGGCGAATAAACCCTGGTTTCTTCGTTTGTTCAAGAGGCTAGTAGCAACGCAACAATTTTGAGGACAGTAACCAGGGTGAGTAAGAAATACCCACAGTGGAGGTTATGGGCGGCTTGTTTATCAGCAGTTATACAACTACTGTTCCGAATTGTGAACTTGACTGACTGTATGCCATAGGAGATTAATTGTCCACACGAAATTCTGAGATAAGGATTACGCAATCGGCTATCAGTAGCTTCGGCAACGGTGAGTATTCGGAATCTCATCATTTCCGATCAATTTCTTGGCACCCGGTAGACAACCTGAAAGGCAATGACTAGAGTTGGTCAAATGGGCAGCAGTCGCGTTTGAAACCGTTTTAATCACACCTCAGTTCAAACGCTCAGGTTGATGTTCGCGCACTGTGTCAAATAACCGCCTTGTAGTGCGACCAGTATATGATGCTTGACACAGTCAAACAAATTAGTACACACAACAGCTGGTTGTAGAACATGGGAGTTTGTCTTTGAGTTTTGACGCAGGTGTTGAACGGAAACTCACACACAACTTCGCGGTAGAGTAGGTCGTTTAGATTGGCTTTCTGGGCTTTCTTGAGGTAAATTCGGCCGTGGAATCTCCCTTCAATGGGAGACTAATAAAAGCAAGTTTCGTGTTCACAGATGGTGACTTAAGTTTCGACTCTGTCGCCTGCATCACCTTCTAAATGAAACGCATCTGGTAGCCAGTGTGAATGAACACTTCTTACAAAAAATCCAACGCAGCTTGTAAGGTATTAGAGGTGCAAATCTCCAACGTTCTATCCGTCAGATATCATGTGGAGTTTCTTATTGTCTCGTTGTCGCTAGGTTCCATTCCCAAATAGTCAGTCAAACTAACGATTTGGAATAACAGTTGTATGAACGTCAGCATACACGTAGTTCACGATCTCCATTGTTCGTATTTCATACTCACCCAGCTTATTGTTCTGTGTACTGTGTTGTGACTGGCCCGCTGATCGAACAAACGATAGAAGTCCTCATTTTAAAACAAGCTTTCAAACCACTCAAACCATTCAGAAACCAGACCGTATTGAAAGAAAATCAGAATTACCTGAGAATTTGTGTGAAACTTGCCAGTGGTCAGAAAGGAGTCTGTCCTCTGATTCAGTACATTAAAAACAGCCGGTGTCCAGAACACTGCTGCGGAATATTGAAACGTAATTTTGATACTCCAGCAGCTGTTGCAGTTAGTCTTTAGGTTAGTATCAGACGAGATTGAGAGAAGGGTTTGGAATTAGCTTAATTTGGAGGCCATTTCATGACTTGTCAAGAAGCTATCGTGGACAGTTCGAGGTGTATGTTACTAGTACTGCAAGCTAGAAATTCGACATCAGAAAGAGCGAACTGTTCAATCAAGTTGATCCCTGTGGAACCATGGTTCAAAGCCTCGTGTATTCATAACTTATCCTTCTCGAGTGGGAAATCTATTTTGACTGAGACACTATCATTTTTGTTGTCCAAGTTATAAACACGACAAGCTTGACTTAGATGTTCAAGCTGGATTTACGATTAATTGTTTGCTCTAACTTCTTCATCAAACGTAAACAAAGCAGCAGCGAAGTCAGCACTGGTTCATCTTGCTAAAAATACCTAAACTGTACATTACAATCAAAACAGCTCTTGACCAGGCGGTATTTGGACGCATTCGGTTGTTTACAAAAACGAGCACAAGGCGCTTTGAGGCCAGATAAAGAAACAGGAAGAAATGATTATGGTACCAGAATAAACGATATACTGGCTGATAATTGGAAATCCACATACATGAAAACATAGAAAGACAAGACGCTGGCAGCAAAAAGACGGCATCTAAAATCTTGGGCTGCAAAAAGCGGAAGGGGATTATTGAAGTCATTCTCTTCGATTGTGTCCATCCCACAGGAACAATTACCCCTAGGCCGTACGATCAACCGAAAATACACACAGACGGTCTATACTTGAGACCCATTTCGGACAAAGGCAACTCGTCCCACTATGCTGGGGTCAAATGGCCCATCTGTTTGCTTGAAACCATTACACTGGAACAACCAAAACAGTCGGCACGACAGGCTTTAATTCATCGATATAATCCAAAGCCTAAGAAACCTAAGAAAGTGAAGAATGATTTCAGTCGATATTGTTTGGTTATTTACTGACGTGTCCCGGAAAGGCCAAACTGATTACCTATGCGCTTACGTCGAACGTGACATTAGACAACTGGCCATTTTGAAGACTGAATTGGCAGAACACATAAGATGAAATTCGAAAGAATAATTGCCTAATTCAACAAGGCTGAATGTCCTAGTTCCGTCCTCATACTTGATCTAGATCAGCATTGGCAGCCTATCTTTAGGGAAATCTTCCAGGCAGTTAACAACAACGTTCCCGTGTGATATTTCTACCAGACAAACTAATTAAACGTCAGATTACATTCAAACGTTCAATCTGAAACAGGCACCAACTAAAACAGACTGCACTTCTGCATGTTGAGTGTGTCGTGTGGAACAATCACACCTTTTCTATAACCAGACAAGGTAGGTAATGCTTCCAGCTCGCTCTCCGTCGCAATCTGAATAGGACTTCTAAGGTTTCTGGCAATTACGCTGCGGCAAATACAAGGAGTGAAGTAGATATCTGACAAATTCACACCATAGCTGCTGGAAAGGCGGCTAACGCTCTGAGTAAAAAGAACGCAAATGTACATAATTGCAAGTCATAAACAACGTTTGAGTCCTTTGAGAAAAATAAACTGAACAATAAACAGATGTCACACGTCAGAGTCAAACTGGTGAAGCTATTAGTTCACAGATCACCCGATACTCACTTGATATTCTCTGTTGTCTTTAAAACTGAGCCACCGATTTAGTGGAACCACTTGAGTAACTGTTACTCATTTCTTGCCAAATGACCGCCTAAGAAAACCCGGAACCAGTTAACTAGCATTTCTTACTTTCAATGTTAGGTTGTGAGAAGAAGCAGCAAACTATCAGCAAATGACTTTGCTGCCAGTGATCCCCAAAATAGTGTAAATTCTACCAGATGACAGTCTTGAGGCCAAAATTGAGGACTTCAAATTTAACTCCACGGAGCCGAATGGCTTCCTGCAGGGATATTCAAGAGCCACGAATATGCTGACTGATTTTTTCCTTTAGACGAGTGCTGGCGATGCCTGAATGAACGTTGACGTGCTTGATCCAGACTCTTTCAGTGTTTTAGACAGGAGTGACCACTTCATCTTTTCCCGGAAACTCCATAATTATGGTATCGGCCACCGTTTATTTACTCAGCTAGAGGATTATCTAACAGAACAAAGGTTCAACACCGAAGTGAATGGACAATTATCAAATTGGTCTCCTGCTGACAGTGGAGTTCTGAGAGGATGTATCACATAGGTCCCCTGTTGTTTATTCTTCTCATTCTTAGGGAGTCCAGCACAACGAATTTGCTCATGTTATTCGGCACTGATAACTTAAATGTCTCATTAGTTCTAAGACGTCCGGTAGATGTGATAACGCTGTAAAACTATTTGTGTCATGGCTCACGCGAAATAAATTGCCACTCAGTGTTAACAAGTGCAAAGTTGTACACAACCGTCCAAAATCTGTACAGATGCTCAGTAATTGGGTAACCAGAGGTTAATCTTATCACTAAGCGAAGAAGTCTTTGGACGATAGTGAAAACAGTTCGAATCTGTTCACAAATTGTGCAGCAGTGTACGAAAATGCGTAACCGAAATGAAGCATCTTAGGCGGAATACATGAGAACTTCCACCTTGCAGTCACTTTTATTAAGTTCATATTCATATGTCAGTCCGAGAACATGAATATCTGTCGCTCGCAATGCAGGAAGAATTTGCCAGTCGTTGAGTATATTCAAAAACCGCCCATCAGAAGAGCTGTGAAGCTCAGGATAATTCCCACCCAGAAATACGAGCGAATCACCGAAACCATAGAGGATGCCTAATTTCTACTCACGAAACAGTCTGCACCCCGGGCCATCCGATGAAACATCTTCAAAGAAACACGATGAGGTTCCCGTCATCCGCCAAAAAATTGATTACGGAGGTCACATAACTTCGTGGGTAGAACTGCTCCAGCAGGGTCCGCTTGCATTCTTAGGCATTGCCCAACTGTGTCGCCGCAGGTCAATAGATTCAAAGTCTCGAAACTTGAATCACAAGTTTCGTAACAACCATTATTGTCCACGAACTCAGGTCGCTTAAAAATCATAACTAGTGAGATGGGGTTTAGTATTGTTTCGGAATTCTGGACAGTTCCTTGATCACTACTCTTAAATAATGTGTTCTACGAATAGAGCGTCCGAAAGTATATTTGACCTATCAAAACAGAAACAAGAAAACGGAAGCAAAGATCTCACTTCCCGTGTAACAGACAATGTGTCAATGACTTTGTGCGAATGGAAACACCGCCGAGAACGAGATGACCCTGGAAAGTTTTGAACATTTCAGGTTATTACAATTAACGCACACATTGAGATTGTAAACAAAAATCACGCTGAGTTGTCTGGTAAACCGCATGATATATCCATCGAATGTGTTTACCATTGAAGTATCAGACATTTTCAAACCCGTGTTCGCGCCCTTATCTGCCCACCGAGCTGCTGTTTCGCCTTAGGCTCAACGATATATCGGCAGCAGCAGCAGCAACAACAACAACAACAACAAAACAGCTTATCAACAGCTAACCCCATATCGTCACTCGTTGTTGCGAGTTTTACGCAACGCTGTAAACATGGAATAGGTCAACCACATTCCGTGTAACCACCATGCTTACTACCTGAGAATCCACTCATTCGGAGTGAACAAAACAAATCATTGTTGTTATTGTTGCCGTTGTGGTTGTGTCCTTAACGTCATTTTGTGTACTGTGCATATGTTCTGCCTTATGCAACTTCACGAAGACTGCTTGTTAACAGGCAGCACAAACGGATTATAATTGCTATTTACGAAGTATAACCAACCTGTCATCCGGTAGCGTTGACGCGTTACACGGTCATGACAAATACATAACCAATTATTCTATTGGGTTCACTTCTGCGATTTGATCTGACCGCTTTCAACTGGTGCACAAACAGTCGCGGGGAAAACAGTTGCAAATTTCTCGGCCAATAGTCTAACACACTTTTGTGTGCCCTGGAATTTGCACAACTGTCTGAACTTTGTTTCATTTTGGTTCGTTGTTCAGGACTTTGTATCTTTTTTTCTCGAAAACTGTAAACCGTACATTGCAATTATTGCCCGACCAAAACAGACACGGGTGCACACAGGTAAACGTGTTTCTATTTTCTCATCAGTGGTAGAGATTTTTGGTTGAGCAACGGAACTCAAAACGGTAAACGTCTGTCGCAGTCCTACGAACTTTCCGTTGGAAACGACACAACAGATTCGAACTTCCTTCTTATCACAGCTTCTCACTAAGGCCTATTCTCCCAGCAGTGGAAATGTAAAATCCCATCACGCTTTAATGAGGCAACCGTGTTGACCAGTGTTCCAATTACCCCTTGTTGAGCGCTCTCAAGTTATTTTATGCAAACGTTATTTTCAGTACCTTCAGTCTTCTTCTTTTGCTCCGATGGTGCACGAACCTGAGTTAATCCCAGTGTAGTGAGGATAAACGATCGCACCATACTACTCGCACCATTATTCAGTAGCCGCATGGATCGAAATGATCGCGGGATAAATACGGGAGAGATATGGGAAAGATCGTTGGAAGGCAGAATGACATTTGATAACTTTCGCCACATGATGGAACTGAGACATGGTGTCTAAGTCGACTGAAACATCCTCAGAAGAGTGCGGTTTGCAAATGAGTGTTTTTGTTCCTAGTCCCGTTGAGACGCTTAAGTGGTGTATTGATTTCTCCAATAAAACAACCTCTGTGTCATCCGCCTTCTGGACTCACAACAGTAGTAGTTGTGTCGTATCTGACGTAATGTTGTGATGAAATACATATACCCGCGACAGCTCGTAAGTTCTTATCTACTGAGCCGGGTCCAGTAATTGTATAAAGCCATATATCTTTGTACTAACGGTGACATCATTAAGGAAGACTAATTTGTAATGAACGTTTTACTCACCACTGTTTATCCAGGTAACTTTAACTAAGCTCACAAAATTCCCATGAAGACTTTTGCCAAGGTACACAATGGGTTGAAGTAGACTTCCAGAAGTGTTCACATAGCTACGGAGGTGAGGAAAATGTTACGATCCGCCTCAAATCTTACCTATCCACCTGACGAATTGTAAATATTCTCCACATACACAGTTGTCTTCCATGCTTCCGATCTTGGTTCAAGGGAACAGGCTAACTGTTATCTAATTCACCAATTCACCAGCAATTGCTGTGACGGGTCGGTTGGTTAGATTGACCAAAGATTATGGCAGGGGATGGTACGAAACATCCCGAAGTAGACGCTGAACGTGATGGCGTAACACATAGTAGCAACACAACTGATAACTCAGAACCCGGCACCTTCGATTGATGAACACATCTTGAGTGCTGCCTGATTGGCGTAGTTCATTATGTCGTCACCTAATCGAAACCCGAAACTGTCAGCATTCACGGGAGCTACACTGATCAAACAGAATTGATCACTTTTCTGAGCTCTAAAAGTGCTAACCGAGTCAGCATTGTTGCTCTAAGATTAACCATGATTTTGTCAATATGCTTCGTGTTTAATGGCTGTTCTTTTTACCATACCTTCTTTAGTCTGGTTTCGTTTGTTTGACACATGGGAGTAAACGAAATGTTAGCATTTCGCAACACTTGCCTTTTTACTGTGTTGGTGATCTGGATTAAAGAACCATAAATTTCTGAATACACTAACTCAGAGCTACACTCGGTTGTCCTCAACAGGATGCCACCAGAGCCGTCTAATAAGTGACCGTTCTTTTGAAAAAGAAACCGACACCAGCTGTTGATCACTTCTTCAATAATTCACCCTCAATCAAAAAGGTGTCAGTATTTTATCGGAACAGCAGCATCATTCACAGTATCTGAGTGACTGGCCGCAGGCCTGCACCGAACAGTTCGTTAACCACTTCAGACAAGTCATGCAGATATGTCGTGTGGTGAATGAATAAGCACCAACACATGCCGTGGACTGTAAATCAGTTCAGTCTGCTTGAAAACGCTTGCCACAATATACAACATTCAAGAACCAGCCTTTGTGCAGCGCCTGAACCAAGTGTTCCCTTGTTCTATGGTTAGTACATCACATACCTGAATGTTGGTCATTATCTTCATTAAAGACCGTGTACACAGACATCACATCAGGGAGTAATCTCATCATCAAAGGGCTTTTTCACTATCGTGTCACAACTGAAGGCGTCGTAGGATAATTCGCTCTGAATATTACTTCAGTAAACCTCCGTTTTTGTAGTGCAACTGTTACGTCGTGTGTGGAAGATTGGAACACACACAAGAATACTAGACGGATTCGCTGCCTGCAATGAGTTTATTGCCTCGGGGATGGGGAATTTTAGGCGGTAAGCCCATTCTGGTAGACCTGATAACAGTAGGTTCAAGAAATTTGGCAGCACTGTCACACGGCGTATTCAACTACATTGACGTGTCAATCAAAGCTTGGCGTGGAATGGACTTTATGGACGCATTCCCAACCTACGAAAGGACCCCTTCTTTAATTTAATCTCATATGGGGCGCGCACAAAAATGTTCAATCTTCTGGTGGAATTCTACCTCCAGATGGCGTACACGTGACTAACGGCATACGTTTCGGGATTGACCTGTCGCAGTGATGGATGCTAGAGAATGCCAGGATCCAAAGCGGCTCGCGCTGAGCTATTTCCGGCCTCAGTTACACACCCTGTATTCAGTGTACACCCGTAAGAATACGCCCAGGAGGTGTACACATGTTGACCTTTGTAGTTCACTTGATCAACGCTGAGTGGCGAGATGAAATGCGACTCTTGAAGTGAAACAGTTACATTTTGAAAGTAAGAAAATAAGGAGATTCCATTGGTATGACCGGAGTGAAAGTCACTGGGGCTATAAGTTAGGGGCAGATTCCGTGCAGATACTACAATAATGAAGCGAAAGAACGGGAAAGGTAGAAGGTTACCCAAAACCCTGAAGGAGAGAGCGAGCTCGTTAACGAGTCATTGGGGTGGTTAGTTGATACGAACAGCAATTAGGTATTTGAAAAATTACCTGCATCTAATGCCCTCGTCGTCTCTTCATTGACGGTGCTCTTCAAATGCGTTAAGTACACACCAGTTCGAGCTGGCCACTACATGCCTGACCGCATTCTTTGCAGCTCCAGGCGATTGTCATCATAACTTAAGAATGAAATACATTGTTTCAACTGGGTTTCTGTTCAAACCGCACTTGCCGCCGCACTCATAATAGTGAAAGCTATTCGTTGTAATTCTTAACCACCGTGCAAAAATAACACACTATCACCTGCAAACAGTACATGCAAATAACCATGTATTTCAACAAACATGCGTGTATCATATTCCACATGTTAAGATCACTTTTGAAAAATTACCGATGAACCAAGGTTATCATAATTGGTTGTAATATCTGGCTAATTGCTTGTCAAGGACACGGTTGGTTCGTGGTTCACAGCGGTACCGAGATAAGGGGATTCTTTAATGAAGGAGTAGAGATGAGCTTCTATCTAGCGAGTAGATTTAATCCGTGGAAAGACTAAAAATGAAGTGGACTTATATGCCTCAAGAATGGTCAGATAACTGCGACCACAAAATGGCACTTTCATATCTGGTCAAACAGTTTAACTTCGATTTAACTGGTTATCCCTGAAGAAGCAGTATAAAGGGGGAACGTCTGAAAAACGCCGCAGTCAGCCTTTGCCTTCAATGGTAATATAAACCACTGAAACACTGAATAAATTCACCCCTTGATTAGTAACTTTTAAATTGTAGGTATCAGATATTTCTCATAAAAAAGGTTGGTTGGCGGCATCCGATTCGGATTAGCCTGTCACAGTGACCGAAGCCAAAGGACGCCTGCGCTTATATATCACTGCAACTGGCTTGCGCTGCACCAATTGCAGTTCCACCAACACACCACATATCCAGTGTAAACCCGAAGGAATAAGACCGGGAGGTGTGCCAGTGGGGCCTTTCTGTCCAGCCGGCCAATGCTGGTTAGCCACTTGATTGGCTAATAAGGAAAGGAAACTCCTATCTATCGGAAACTACACAGAGAAAGAGGCTGCAATGACGATCTCTAAACTAGGAAAAAAGATTTGTGAAGTTTAATACAAGAAGCGCTGCAGTACATGGGTGCACGTTAGTGCATCCCAGAGGAGATAAGGATGAAAAGCAAAGTTCTCATTGGACTATGAAAAGCCAGGCAGATCATTCGTCATACAAGAATGGATAGAAGACCACAGATGCTCAAGTTTCTGAAGAGGGAAGCGGATGAGTTGTCAAAGAACATGGGTAGAATGGATACATTGATATTACCTACCTGACCGGAGCCTAACGTACTCGTCGTCTCTTCGGCGACGGTGTACTATGAGTACGTTGGTGACCTATTAACTCCAAACGGCTAGCGCATTCGCGGCCGCATACATCGCAACGCCATATAGTCACGTCACCGTGACCTATGGCACCGATGGATTCCTGGCGTACCGCACGCTTCTGCTCGCGGCCGCGCAATAATTGCTCGTTGAACGTTCGGACGCCCGCCCGTACCGCATTCCTCCAGGCCGTCCGGTTTAACGCCAAATCTTCCCAACATCTGAAATCAATTTTACAACGTGAAAGGCTCACCTGCACAACATCCCGGTACCTCCGCTTCTGACCACTGGGATTTCGCTTACCTGACTTCACTTGTCCGTACAGTAACTGCTTCGGGATACGGTCATCGCCCATCCGACGAACGTGACCAAGCCAAAGGAGCTGGTTCAGCATCAACATGGCTTCCATCCCGTCCGTGCCCGCTCGACGCACTACCTAAGTGTTCGGAATCATGTCCGACCACAGAATACCCAAGATGCCCCTCAGACACTGAACATGGAAGCGGCTCAAATAGCTCACGTTCCGCTGATACAATGTCCACGTCTCACTGCCGTACAGCAGAATAGACAGCACCATTGTCCTCGTGCTAATATATCGAAAATGTTGAGCTTTGCACCTTGTTTCTAACTTGTCCCTACCGTACAATAGCGTTTGAGGGATATTTGGAAATAATACCAAGTGGCTCTTGCTCCTACCAGTCTTTGAGTTGCTCTCCGTGAAATGGTAGACACAAAACGCTATCCGTCGTGTTGGGGGACATTTAAGTTCCTGTTGCATGACATAAAAAATCGCCATTTTTGTGAGTTTGGTTGTATTGGTTTGAGTTGAACTTTTCAATGTTTAATACGGGTAGTATAGTTGTGGCTAACTTGAACGCAAATTACAACATGACAAAATATATGCCTGTTATATTTTATAGTTGTACAGCTATGCTTCGGTGAGGGCTGTTAAGGATGCAGTTTGCTTGCCTGTGGCTCAAGAGACCTCATTACGTTGTCCTCAAAAATAGTTCTGTAGTAAATATTTTGAAAATCAGAACTCCGCTTGAACACTGTGAAATCAAATCGCAGAATTGAACCCAATAGAATAATTGGTTATGTATTTGTCATGACCGTGTAACGCGTCAACGCTACCGGATGACAGGTTGGTTATACTTCGTAAATAGCAATTATAATCCGTTTGTGCTGCCTGTTAACAAGCAGTCTTCGTGAAGTTGCATAAGGCAGAACATATGCACAGTACACAAAATGACGTTAAGGACACAACCACAACGGCAACAATAACAACAATGATTTGTTTTGTTCACTCCGAATGAGTGGATTCTCAGGTAGTAAGCATGGTGGTTACACGGAATGTGGTTGACCTATTCCATGTTTACAGCGTTGCGTAAAACTCGCAACAACGAGTGACGATATGGGGTTAGCTGTTGATAAGCTGTTTTGTTGTTGTTGTTGTTGTTGCTGCTGCTGCTGCCGATATATCGTTGAGCCTAAGGCGAAACAGCAGCTCGGTGGGCAGATAAGGGCGCGAACACGGGTTTGAAAATGTCTGATACTTCAATGGTAAACACATTCGATGGATATATCATGCGGTTTACCAGATAAATCAATGAGATGTCTTTTAAAATCTTTGAGGAGACTGCTTGATCGTCTCGACAGGAGAGATGGCAACCGTCCTTTTAACTTCAGTCAGTGAGTCCACGAATGTATTTTACTTCTACTTTGAAATTATTGAAATATTAAGCTGATTGTACATTATCTTGTGCCTTATGTCAGTTGACAGTGTGTCACAAGTTCACACCGGTGTGTAATTCCCATATTCTTTTCTAGTAAGCTAATTTTAAGAAAAACCACTCTATCCGAAAATCTCTTTTGTTGTGGCTCGTCAGTAGCAAATCTCCCTACCACGACCAGAACTAAAACCCCGGCTACCTTTTCTTGATCTAGCCACAATAACAAGCAAACATTTTTGAAAATCTCAGGGTTATTTGAATGAATGCTGATACATCACATCCTCAAGATGAACACTGAAATGAACGATGAATTCACAGATAATATATGCAGGGTGGCATGCAAGCCCGCCGTCTTTACTGTGAAAGCCCGTAAAACTTGCGAAACACGTTTGGGGTGACGTGGAGACACCGGGGGACAGCGTTCTTCAGAAGTAGAGGTTCAAAAGTAGCATTTTAAGAAGTGTAATGATGAAACAACGCAAACAAACATGAGCCCGAGGCTCAGTAAGCCATGTACATGACTTACACGAGCGAAAACTAAAAATGTGCTGACAACACATCAGCACTATCTGTTACACAATTTAAATACAGTCCGTAAACGCTAGCTAATTTCGATTGTGCGTTACAGAAGCCGAGGTAAGGTTAAACTTCATTCGGAGGATGACACATAGTTAACAAATTTATTCTAACCACTCAATTTTCTTGACGATAAATCTACTGTTTGACTTGCTAGGCATTCTATTGCACGAAATGTGAATATTGGCAATATTCAAGCAGTCAAAATTTTCCAACGGCTTTGAACTTATAATCATAGGCTCACGAAAACTGACGCGCTATTTTATATCTCACAAGCAAACGCGTAAACTTATCTTGAGAACAACTTTATTTGTTACTTCAATCTCATTCCGAGTAGCCGTTGTCCTTAAGTATGTTCTTCGTGAATTCGAGTTCATTTTCTAGCGTATTCGCTGAACAGATTTTGTATGCTCTATCAGTCAGACAGCGCACCAGATACCTCTTCTGTTTTGGGGGTACAAAACTGCAAAAGTTTGTGTACCGCTCTTTCCACGTACTGTTGCGATGACCCCTACGTTGAATTGCTCCGTCTATTCGTCGACGCAATCAAACATCTTGGAAAGATATCTCGTTTCCGGTCTCCTCCTCAAGTGTAAACTTAACTGACTGGTGTGCGCGACTGAATGTGTCAAGCTCTTTGTACCTATTGGTATCCGAATTGGCTACGATAAAAATATCTTTCACGTACCGGTGGTATTGACTGAAATAGCTGATGGTGGATTGAAGCGCGGTGCTTTCAATCTTTACCATAAATATATCACCCAGGAGGGGCCCCAGCGATCTCTCTGCTGATACAGCACACTGTAGCCCTCGTCTCGCCCTCTCACGCGTCCTGTCACTTGACAAGCTGACTAGTCTAAGCGACGCTCATTGCCCCAACCTGCATATGCCCGTTCACCGGCCCGACAGCTCTCTTCCATACCCGAGCGCACGCACGCGCGTAGTCACCATCTGCGCACTGAGCCAATTGGAACGCTCCAATTGGATGTGATTCCGTGCGGTCGATACACAGGCATGCATGACGCGGTCGGACCCGGATCGGAACACAACTGCACCAGACAACTGAACGACAACAACTGACTGCCAACTGTACAGGACAGGACACGGTCCAGACGAGCGCTACTGCATTAAGCTTGTACACCAAAATCCCAACAATAAAGATCCAATCCATTGACTTGACCTTTTCATTGACTATCTTTGAGATATCGTTATTTGTTAGTGCGTACTCAAGCTATCACGGTTAAGAGTTCCACTACAAATTGGTGCCGCGACCCGTTTTTGGATCAATTCTCCGTCTCACATTTGCACCGCAAATTCACTTTGGGATCTATTCGCTTAGCACTTCTCCAGCGCGCATTGTTTGTCATCATTCACCATCCGTCCATCACTAGCTATGGAGCAGAATCTCACTGATGACAGCAACGTTGAGGACCTATTCGTGTCACCACTATCAGTCAAACTTCCCATTTTCTGGCAATCAGACCCAGCCCTTTGGTTTTTGCAGATTGAATCGATTTTTCGCAAACATCGTATAACCAAACAGACCACTATGTTTGATTATGTGGTTGCTGAACTCCAGCCAGAAACTATGCACGAAGTTCGAGACATTATTGCCAATCCCGACACTCTTACTCCATATGCTGTTCTGAAACGGGAGCTCTTGAATCGAGTGTCTATGTCCGAACACAAACGACTACGGCAGTTACTCAACGATGTACAGCTAGGTGATCGTCGTCCCTCCCAATTGCTGCGCCATATGCGAACTTTGCTTGGTGACAAACCCACGGATGAATGCCTACTGAAACAATTGTTTGTTCAACGCCTACCGAGTCCCGTGCAAGTGGCACTTTCGCTTGTCCCAGATCAGACATTGGACAGTTTAGCTTCGTCGGCGGATAAAGTTATCGAAGCCATGCCAACTAACAACGTCACTGAATTTACTCACTTGGCATCCATTTCCACCGACACAACACCGCTTATGTCCTTGATCCGTGAACAGCAACGGACTATTCAACAGATTCAACTTCAGCTGAGTCATTTGACAGCACAACTGTCTCAATCCCACTCACAACCGACTGCTCACCTTCGTCCACGCAGTCGATCGTTGAACAAATCTCCATCGAAAACTCATACCACAGATGGAATATGTTTTTATCATCGTAACTTTGGCACTAATGCAAAACGTTGCACCACTCCATGTGCTTTCTGTCCGACTTCCAACCACTCGGGAAACGGCAGCGCCAGTTGAGTTCTGCGACAAACTCAGCTGGTTTTCAAACTTCTAGTCGCCTGTTTTTCATACTTGATAAGGAAAGTGGTCACAAATTCCTTATTGATACAGGAGCTGAAGTCAGTGTTCTTCCCGCCACTTCACAAGATCAAATCTCATCTTATCGTGGTCCAACACTCAAAGCTGCCAACGGTTCTTCCATTCAAACCTACGGCCAACGTTCCGTAACACTGTCCCTTGGCTTGAGACGCACCTGGAGATGGATATTCCTTATTGCTGATGTGCGATTTGCAATTTTGGGGGCAGATTTTCTCAACAGTTTCGGTCTCTTGGTAGACATGAAGCACCGCCGATTGCTCGATCCAACCACTAACCTGACTGTCACAGGTCAATCGGCGAACATTGATTCTCTTCGTCTGTCAGTTACACTTACTGAAGCTCATCCGGAATATGCCTCATTGCTTGCTCAATTTCCTGGAATACTTAATCCTAATTTCCAGCAATCGTCCATAAAGCACACAACTGTTCATCATATCACAACACGTGGTGCACCAGTAGCTGCTAAGCCCAGACGTTTAGCTCCTGACAAACTCGCTGTCGCCCGCAAGGAATTTGATCACATGCTCCAACTTGGGATCATTCGACCCTCGAAAAGTCCATGGTCTTCCCCACTCCACATGGTTTCTAAAAAGGACTCTAATGACTGGCGTCCATGTGGAGACTACAGAAGTGTCAATCAAGTCACCGTTGCAGATCGATATCCTGTCCCGCACATTCATGATATCACATCTAATCTGCACGGCAAGACCATATTCTCTAAGGTCGATCTGATACGGGCTTACCATCAAATTCCCGTAGCAGAAGAAGACATTCCCAAAACTGCAATCACTACACCATTTGGATTGTTTGAATTCTTACGAATGCCATTTGGGCTAAGAAATGCAACACAAACTTTCCAACGTCTGATAGACGAGGTGCTACGTGGTTTAGACTTCGCACATCCATACATCGATGACATTCTAATCGCCAGCTCCAGTCCCGAGGAACACCGCACACATTTGTTCCAAGTTTTTCAACGCTTGAACGATTTTGGTATTGTCATCAACCCTTCCAAGTGTCAGTTAGGAGTGTCATCACTGGACATCCTTGGACATCATATCAACTCAACTGGAGTACACCCGCTTGCCTCCAATGTGACCGCCATCAAAGAATTTCCTCAACCCACTTCGGTACGTCAGCTCAGTCGTTTTATTGGTATGGTTAATTACTACCGCCGTTTCCTGCCTAACCTTGCTGACACACTGAAGCCACTGACTGATTTGTTGAGTTCCAAACGGAATAAACTCTTGGAATTATCTGAGACATCAATCAATTCGTTTAACTCAATAAAACAGATGCTTGCACAGGCAACATCCATTCATCACTTGGATGCCTCCGCCCCTATCAGTATCACTACTGATGCGTCAAATTTGGCTGTTGGAGCTGTACTTCAGCAATTGGTTGATAACAAGTGGCAACCTATCTCGTTTTTCTCCAAATCTTTGCAGCCAGCACAAACTCGTTACAGCACGTTCAGCCGTGAACTATTGGCAATCTACTTGGCTATTAAACATTTCCGCCATTTTGTTGAAGGACGTACATTTTGTGTTTTCACTGACCACAAACCATTAACGTATGCCCTATCGGCCAAACCTGATCGTTATTCACCACGGGAGTTACGCCACTTGGACTATATTTCCCAGTATACATCGGACCTCCGATACGTCACGGGAGAACAAAACACGGTAGCCGACGCTCTATCGAGAGTCCAACTGGCAAACCTTTCACTCGACAGCTCCATCGATTTTGTGCTTATGGCTAAACTACAAGCTAGTGATCCTGACACAGATACGCACAAGAGTTTAATGAAAACCCAGCAAATAACACATAAGGGAGTATTACTTCTCTGTGATTTTTCTACGGGATCACCGAGACCTATCGTTCCAAAAGAAATGCGCAAAACTGTTTTCGATGCTCTCCACAACATGTCACATCCAGGAGTCAAAGCATCCAGGAAACTCATTTCTGAACGATTCGTTTGGTTCAGTATGAACAAAGATATCGGCGATTGGACGCGTTGCTGCTTGGCTTGTCAACAGTCGAAAATCCATCGTCATACCGTCACACCACTTGGAACATTTCCGCCTCCTGATGCTCGCTTCGATCACGTGCACATTGACGTTGTTGGACCCCTGCCGCCATCGAAAGGTTTCCGTTATCTCCTTACGTGTATCGACAGATTTACTCGGTGGCCTGAAGTTTTTCCGATCTGTGACACCACTACTCAAACCCTGGCAACAGCATTCGTAGTCGGATGGATTTCACGCTTTGGCATACCATCCACTATAACTACGGACCGCGGCTCCCAGTTCGAATCTCATTTATTTGAACAACTCACACGACTCCTTGGAATTCAACGGATTCGTACCACAGCGTACCATCCACAATCCAACGGAATGGTCGAGAGATTTCACCGGACATTAAAGGCTGCTCTGACTACCAAACTAGAATCAACCGCTTGGTTTGATCAACTACCACTTGTGCTTCTTGGATTACGCAACTCTGTTCGTGCTGACAGTCAATGTTCCCCAGCACAACTTACCTACGGCACCAGCTTGCGTTTACCTGGTCAGCTGCTAACCTATTCGGACAAGGCAACCTCTCCTGATCCGACAAACTACGTGAGTCGCCTGCAGCATTTCATGTCCAAGTTAACTTATCAACCACCACGACTACAGAGCAGACCTACTAATTATCCTAACAAACTGACCGACTGTTCGCACGTATTTGTCCGTTGTGATAGGCTCCACGAATCCCTACAACCAGCGTACAAAGGCCCGTATCGTGTTCTAAATCGCTCGAACAAACATTACACGTTGGACGTCGGTGCATCTCGCAACAACATATCCATCGACCGTCTCATCCCAGCTCGACTACTGGAGGAATCTACTCCGACTGACACGCATACGCTACCTGAAACAAGTTCGTACAAGACTAAATCCGGTCGATCAGTGCGTTTTCCGGATCGACTTGTGGTCGCTGTTTCACCATAACCTCACAGCTGGTGGGAGGCTATGTAGCCCTCGTCTCGCCCTCTCACGCGTCCTGTCACTTGACAAGCTGACTAGTCTAAGCGACGCTCATTGCCCCAACCTGCATATGCCCGTTCACCGGCCCGACAGCTCTCTTCCATACCCGAGCGCACGCACGCGCGTAGTCACCATCTGCGCACTGAGCCAATTGGAACGCTCCAATTGGATGCGATTCCGTGCGGTCGATACACAGGCATGCCTGACGCGGTCGGACCCGGATCACCCCACAACTGCACCAGACAACTGAGCAACAACTGGCTGCCAACTGTACAGGACAGGACACGGTCCAGACGAGCGCTACTGCATTAAGCTTGTACACCAAAATCCCAACAATAAAGATCCAATCCATTGACTTGACCTTTTCATTGACTATCTTTGAGATATCGTTATTTGTTAGTGCGTACTCAAGCTATCACGGTTAAGAGTTCCACTACAACACCCTTGAACACCAGTTATGTATTAAAATTGCAACTGTGCAGAAGTTCTTTCAATTTCGATGGTGGTCATCCAATATCCATTAAGCCCTCACACACGTAGTCACAGATAAAATTGACAGTTTCTAGCAACGCTGTGTTTGTGAATAAAGACACTAGGTCCAATGGGCATGATTTCTGTGAATTCTTTTTAACGTTCCGTATGCATTCAACAAATTCAAATGTATCACATAGACTGAACGGGGCAATCGGCTTTCCGACGAGTACCAGCAGTTTCACTAGCCTGTTCGTCGTTGAATGGTAAGGCGAATTCACCACCTCAAGTATTGGACAAACCAGTACACCAGGTTTGTGGACTTTTGGTAGCCCACAGAGGGCGCATAGTAGAAACCTGTGGTCGTAGCTGCTCATAAGTCGCGGGGGTTATCAGCTTCTCGTGATTTAGTGACGTAATACACATAGTGATCTGATGTTCGACATACTCGGTTTTATCCCTTTCGTTGGCAACTCTACGAAACTTGGTCTGATCTGCAAGAATATCATCCACTTTCTCGATGTAATCACTTCTGTTGAGGATGACAAACCTAACTCCTTTATCTGGTCTGCTGAGGAGGATATCTGGATTCTAATGAAGCATATTCAATGAGTCTATGTGCTTCTTAGTTAATGGCCCTCGATTTTAGTTTACGGTATGGCTGACAGCAGTTAACAAGTGTAGTTTTAAGTAACTCAAGATCATCTAGAGAACGCGGAGTTAAATTGTGTATTTTACCCGAAAAATTTTCTCGACTTCCACCTCTAGTTCTAAACGTTCTTTCTTACGTTGTGGACATCAAAACTTAGAACCGAGTGATAGCGCCACGATTGCGATACGATCAAGATGTTAACTAGAAAGGTTGTGTACTTACCTTTCTGGCTGACCTGGATATTTTGCTTTAGGCCTGTAAGTGCAGAGACTGCACGATAGTGAAGCTCGTTTCTTCTGAGTCCGTCTAGCAACCAACTGTTTCACAAAAGCCGTGGAAACTTCCCGTTCCCGACCTGTGAAATTTTCCACTCTTGATTACCGCAGCACTATATTTCGCTCCAATTCGACAATTCCCCCCTTGATGCGTATCAAGTTGGTTTAGACTGTAGCCTTCCAGTGCTATGCTTCTTATTTCGACAAGGTTTATGCGTATGGCCTGTCAAAATGGCTTCGGGTATTCGTTGCTATCAATGCAGTGATAGATTCCTCCGCTTCTGCCAGACGAGTGGTGAACTTCAGGTACTCGTTGAACGTCTTAACCACTCTGGGCTCCTTGATTCATCGCAAGAGTACACGGACAGAGCAGTACACAAACTTTCGCAGTTTTGTACCCCTAAAACAGAAGAGGAATCTGGTGCGCTGCCTGATTGATAGAGCATACAAAATCTGTTCAGCGGATACACTAGAAAATGAACTCGAATTCACGAAGAACGTACTTCAAGATAACGGCTACACGGAACGATTTATCGCCAGAAATATGATCAGAATATAACCTGAACCTGAATTGCATAAGATAAGGAAGAAATCCCTGTGTTATGCGAGTGCCGTTCAAAGCTGACAGTGCCGCAAAATGACTGACAAACAGGCTGAACCAGACAATCAGCAGGACCTATGCTACTACTGAACTCCGTATTGAACTTTCCACATCTCCCATTGTCAGGTTTTATAACAAAGATAGACTGACAGTTCGGATCTCATCTAGGTGTATCTACTCTTTCACTTGTTCTTGTAGAGCAGGTTATATCGGTCGAACGCCGAGACAGTTTTCGAAACGAATCACGATCGGTCAACAGTGCTATTCTGGTTTATCTGGCCGAAAGTGGGCACCTAGCGAAAACTGACGAAGTTTTCAAAGTGATATATCGCGTGCCAGACAACCTATCAAAAGCTGTCCGAACTAGAACGCTTTGTACTAACGAGGCTATCGGAATCAGGCTGATTGACCCCATATACTGTCAACAAAACCGGTTTGTTAAGACGCTGCACCTACCATGGCCACAAATCCATTGGTTCAATGACCACCTGGCGCCGTCAAACCAATGAAAAAGCTTGGTGTAACCGACCAACCAAGCCATCGACAAATGACTTGCCAGTGACATCGTTTCTCTGTAATAAAGCTGATCGATATCTCAATCTAATTCTACTAACTCCCTATATAATTGTACCGGCCTAAAGATGAATGATCGAAAACGTATGTTCGCCTGTATGTCTTTATTCTCATTATCATAATGAGCATATTTGAAACATTTCGTATTCCACACGAGTGCATCACGAAAGCACACGCTGCAAATACGTGCAAACAAATTGGAAAGCTTCAGCATTTTCTGTCTGGTAATTCGCGATATATATAAGATGGGAGCAGCCCGTTACAGAGTGGATGCTACGCGTTTTTGGTAACAGGCCTTGAGATCAGTTAGACTTTTGCATGCAAACGTCTTAGATCGATTTTGTTTAAAGCTCGTCACTAGCACGATTTCCTACCGATGAACGCCCTACTAACATCATAATAGACCATGCTGATTTATCACGGCTGATTATTCAGCCGCACCCGTTGGGTTGTACCATCACGTTTAGTATTCACACGCTTTGCCCACATCTGAATGTGACCAACCGTTTGCATAGTACAACTCGGTATTGCCCAAGATTGTGTCATCTGTGTAGTAGCCACATCCTGAGTACTAGTTGCAGGCAATGAGAATAATGTGAACTGTTGATTTCTTCTAACAGGAGCAAAACCCGGGCCAAACATCCATTATCAGAGCAGGTTTGCCAGGAATCTATTCAGATTCGAAATTTACCATCAGACCTGGGTGAATTCAAACCTGCATATCTATACACAAATATATACATTTGATTTTCGAATTACGATTACAGGGCTCATCTGTTTCAGTGCGAAACTACTCATGCCGTAATTGCCCTCTAGTGAATAGAGGCTATCGCCTTGTAGGGACAGGCTGTTAGATGAAATCACACGACAAACTTCGCTCGATATATTCATTCTCGAGAGCCGCAGAAGAAGGGGTATAACTAGGGTGGATTACGTCGCAGGTGGATGTGACAGAGATTCTCGTCAGTGTGTTGGTAATGACTGAGTACATTTGGTATAACAACCAGGAGGCGGTGAATACTATATTCTTGAGCAAAGAGTAACGCATTACACAGCAGCCCTTAACTCGCTCCACCTAACTCCCATTATGAGGCCCCGTTTCTGTGAACTTCTGCGATGCCATAACCTTGGACAGAAGACTCCAAGTCAAATATCTCTCATACTGTTTTCTCTTGTACATTCACGGCGACTGTATGTCGAAGGGAGGACCGTAGTCAACAAGTGTTTCAGAGTTTGGTCTAACTACATATCCTCCGTGTGTAGGAGTGGAGATCTCTGTGAGCCGGGTGGCAGCCAGCTCGAATGAATCATTGCTCCAGTCCGTCCTGACACAGTCTTTAAACGATGAGTCTGGTAGACCGACTCATTGACCAGTCTAAGCTATACGCCCCCGCATTTTGAATTATATTTACCTCACTTGACGCCTTCCCATCCGGGTAGTTGATTGTGTGCATCATTTTGACTGAATTATTGCTGCGACCGATTCAGCTTTTCAAGACTATAGTTCTTGGATATTGGTTTGTCTCCCAGGAATTAATTTTCCACTGTATATGTTTTTACATGACATTGGTCAAATTTTTCGTCGACGCTGTTCTCTTCAGTTGGATGGTTGAGCGCAACAGTTTGTTACAAGCACGTTTCACTGACAGAGAAGCTATAGGGGACAGCGTTGACAGTTCCTGCATTGTATTCTATCACCCCCAGCGGAATTGTCAAGACCAGTTTGTCCTCTGCCAAAGCCGTACTTCAACTGAAAGGGTAGAGCATCCTTAACGCACCCCGACTGAGTTTATCCATCGAAGACATCTGTATCACTTAGGTGGAATCCTAGTTGAACGAGTATCATGATCCGGTGGCCAGTGCACAACATCCAACTGGCTGAAACATGAGAACATTTCATTTGGATTGCTTTGCTTATTTGCAACCA
>QNGE01001486.1:150472-163637 GCA_008508345.1 Paragonimus westermani | reverse complement strand
ACGTTCAGGACCTCTTGATTAAGATCAATCCTTATAGTGCCATGGGACCAGACAAGATCCATCCCCGGATCCTCAAAGAAGCGGCCGTCGGTTTGGCGGTGCCTCTCTCTGGTCTGTTTCAACAGACACTTCGGACAGGCACTCTTCTGGTGGCATGAAAAGAGGCCACTGTCTCACCTATATTTAAAACAGGCGATCGTCACTCTCCTGCTAGTTATCGGCTAATCAGCCTTACCAGCATTCCATGCAAGATAATGGAGCGACTTTTAAAACGCGCTGTCTTTAAGCATTTCTTCTCGAATAACCATTTCTTTTCGACCCAGCATGGCTTTCTTCCCGATCGGTCATGCATAACTAATATGTTAATCTTCATGGATAGCCTAACAGAGGTCAGAGACAATGGTCATATCTCGAATGCTATCTTCTTCGACTTTGCCGAAGCCCTCAACCGTGTCCCACACGGTCCCCTGTTGCATAAACTAGAAGCCTATGGGTTCCAAGGAGAAGTTCTCCGCTGGATAACCTCCTTTCTTGGTAACAGGACTTTCAGAGTAAAAATCGATTCAGGCCTTTCGTCTCCATCCCCAGTCTCTGTGGGAGTCCCTCAAGGATCGATACTTGGTCCATTGTTGTTTCTCATCTACATCAATAATCTCTCCGAGTTAATCTCTGGCAACGCCCTCCTTTATGCCGACGACTTAAAAATCTGGAACGCCTGTGACCCCAATGCATTGCAGATTGACCTTGATTGTATTAAGTGCCGGTCAGATGATTGGAGTCTCCCTCTAAACGACAGTAAGTGTGCGCACATGTCACTCGGAGGAGACTCCGAGAACCTATTCGTGATAAATGGTGCACAAAGTGTAATAGATATCACGAAAGTAGACCTCAACAAAGGCCTATGGATCTGGCTATCGTCTGGTTTGTCCTTCTCTCATCATCACCAGCTGGCCGCCAAAAGGGGTCTCATGACTCTTGGGATGATCAAACGAACCTTCTCCCGGGTTGACAAGCGCGCCTTTCACACACTTTACAGAGTCTACATAAGACCATTGCTCGAGTATGCCAATCAAGTCGTCTACACCGGTTTGAAGAAGGACATGCTCGCCAATGAACGTGTCCAGCGAGTAGCCACCAAAATGGTCACTGGCTTACGGCATCTATCCTACGGGTCTCACCTTGAAATTCTCGATCTTTAAACACTTGAGATTCGTAGACGCCGTGGCGACTTAATTCTTACACACTCTCTCTTTAGCACAGGACTCGTGCAACAATTCTTCACCCTAGTAAGTGATAACAGTCGAAGAGGTCACGACAAGAAGCTCTATAAGCTTCGACCTCGGACCTTCCTAAGACAACAGTTCTTCTCTTATAGGTTTATCAACTACTGGAACGACCTACCACTAGAAATTGTTAGCTGCTCCTCTAAAGACCGTCTCAAAGTGTTATTGGATTCTAACCTACTTAATAAACCGTCGGATCAATAGTTTATCCTGTTTTGCTAGATTATTATTTTACTCTGTTACTGGTACTTTCTGTAACCCCCGAGAGCGGTGCTACACCCCGTTTTCAATGACTGCCTTCCAGGTCGACAGAAAACCGCCAGACATCGAAACGAAAAAACTGACGGGATCCGGGTAGTTTGGGCCTGCAGCCTCGAACCCATGTACAAATCGCTGGAATCACAGACCCAGACCAAACTTGAGTTGTTACATTAATGAATGTTTTTCAAGGTTTTGCGTGTGTCGGTTTTTCAAATACTTCAGGGTCACTTCAGGGGGAACAAAACCGAACTAAACCGTGGATTTAAGAGTATGGGAGGCCCAACTCTCTTTATAAGGCAGCCAAGTACTTGAAAGATACTGGTATGCCTCATTACTGACAGACTTCACAGCCTGCAGCAAACTGTTAAATTGACCCCTGCTATCAGTGAACACCATATTGCGGGTCCACTGGTAAATACGGTTCTTCTGATATTCGCTTATGCCAACCAACTGGCGGAAACGCCGAGACACATCATGCAGTAAATGAAAACGGCAGAATACTATGGCACAATGCGGGAAGACTTCACCTATTGCCTTCATCTGTGCTGCTGAACGGTCAACAATGAAGGTGCGAACAGCAGACATACAAGGCACCATTTTAAGCAGGCTTTCGAGAACTATCCTATAACTGGCAGTGGTTTCGTTCGGCATAAGTGCGTAAAAAAACGTCACCCCAACTCCAGTTACGTCTACCAACATAGCATGCCATAGTATAAAGCCGCCATAATTTAACTGATGAGTTGCATCTCCTAGAATGACATCCCCATACTTGGGACACAGTTGGAATGTACCTTTCGGTACAAACATGACGAATCTTAACACTTTGTCCCGGAGTAGAAACCTATAGCTACCTTCCACTTTCAGTAAATCACGCAACTTCATAATTTCGTTGCGATCATCCAATTTGTTGTGCCTCGCACGTAGATTACATAAATCGTGCCGACGCATTCTAATCCCATACTTACGGTTCACGTACGTCCTCATTTCACGTGCACTCTTAAAATGGCTCATCATCTCACATACATGCAGTTCATCATCAACAGCCAGACGTCTATTCCTAGGATAAATGTTCGGCTTACCAACCTGAAAGTCGTGTGAGTGCGCCAAGTTTGCCTTCTACATTTGATATCCATCGGTGCGATAATGGATGACCCAGGAGGCCTGACATCTGTAATCTGCAAAACTACAATTTACCGTGACAATTGATTAAATAAACGTTACCGTTTGGAGGGCTTCGTTCGCCGTGAACAGTGTACGCATTTGTACACCGCACTTCCATACGGGCAGCCTGGCGGCAGGTCTATTCCTCTATGCTTCTTGGCACTTGCAGCTGTCTGCGAAGTGTTAATGAAAAAGCTTGTACAAGTTTCCCGTTGAAATCTGCACAAGTCTTTAACATACTCCTCGAACTTTCGGTACTTCATATTGAATATCCTTCTGAACGTGCTCTCATCGTTCACCGCCATGCTGATTCAACGTACGGAAGTGATTTACCAATAATGGACCATTTAAACACTTTTACGTCCAATGTTATGCTGTATGATGTTTTTCAGATCTCAGTTGGGAAGATCACTTGTACCATTTTACTAAAACTTCGGGTCACATTCATTCCATCGGAGTTTTCCAGTTTTTCGTGTACGAAAGCGAATGCACTCCCGAGGAACATCTGGAAACGTCTTCAGAATGTTTCTCCATTAGCGTTGGAGAACTGTTAAAATACATCGTCTTTAGCGAGAGAGAACACGAAATTGTAAAGTTCGGCTAACAATTTGACAGACTTCAGCACATGCTTTTGCCGATTGCTGGAAACCGTCAGAATCTTGAAAGCCTTGCGAATAGTTCAGCCGAGACGAGGTTTTTAGACTGAATATGTGGAGCAAGCGAATTGTCCTCCTCCCAGCCACATGCGTGAAAGTTTTGTAAGCTACCATCATTTTCTTTCCGATTACGCCTATTCTGGTAGCAGATTTCACGTTTATAGTTATTTGTTGTTTCGTATCGCTTGCTATTATCCGGAATGACCTCGCACATTCGAGCGTGCTTCTCACATATGCACAAAGAAATTTACTGTGTTTGTTCTTTTTCAGGACCTTTGTTTCAACGAACAGGCCCTGCTGATACGTAAATGTTGTAGAGCTCGGAGCACCTAAAGGATATTTTAGCTGCTCCGAGCTGTGAACGATTGCTTGGTGGCGGCTGACCTGGAGGTATCGTCCGTGTGCAAGCCACTGTTGGTACTTGTCTTTGTTCTGCTTCCATTGAACTAGTGGACGCTGATGTCGCTGGATTGCAACTCCTGGCTTAAAGCGCTATCTCTGCAGAGTGTGCCAGGTTTTTTTAAAGACTGGTCCTCCCTTGTTTTGGCAGCATGCCGCTATGGACGTTGTGGGAGAGTATCCTCCATAGGTACCCAATGGTCCAAGAACCATTCTTCGAACCCCTCGAAATCCCATTCAGAAACCCATTGGGGATACAGTTTACATCCATTGGAGACTGTGCAATCTTCTGTGGCGCGGGTTAGTAAACAAGGTAAAACCACAGCCGCATATCGACGGTTTTCTCCCCTTTAGAAGGTCAGCTATGAAGCTTTGCCCTGTCCTCGGTTGATGTCTAAGCTTTACAAATAAACAGCTATTTGTTATATGCATTTACTGCGATTCATGCGAATCAAAGAACTTGAACGCGTCTCTCTGTGACATGAAAGATGAGTTAATAAAGCTATTATCAAATGGCATTGTGAATGACAGTCGCGAACATATCGATGTTCTGTGTACGTGGGTGGTGTGGAAAATCCCGCGAAATGTGACAGACGGGCTCAAACAGAACTGGAATTCAGAATATCAGGACCATCATTACTTTTTGAAGTCTGTTGGGCCTTGCATTCTTGTTGATTTCACAGGGTAATGTTCCTCCACTTTGTAGGCCACCGAGTGTAGACAACTTTTGCTTTGCACAGGAACTGATTCTGGAGGGTATACTGCTAACCTGCCAATGTAAATAGTTCGTAAAACTTTCCACCTACCTATAATTGCTTTCACATTCTGCCTTTCACAAGCTTCACTGGGAAATTGCATGAGCGCTTTTACGAGAGTTTGCGTGCAATTTTTCTCGAAAATATTGCGCTGGTGAGATGGTGCCTAACACTCATGCCTTAACGCATCTGGCCGATTATGCACATCGCTTCGGGTCGTTGGATACATTCTTACCTCTTCCACTCGAGTCCTCTTCAAAGTAGACTGGGCCATCGATCGCACAGTCACACTAACTCAGCTTCGCGGATTCGTCGGCGTCCATCGGAAGTGTCAACATGTTCGAACGACTTTGACAAACTAAAATATGCTGCCGATAATACTTCTACGTCATACCCATTGAAACTGAAAACTATGGGCTGTTCTCTCTACTGGAAGAAAACCATTTACTCCAACAGTCTACTAAATAACGCTGTGATAACCGTTGGGGAACCCACCCTTATCTGTAATGTTATCCCGCGATACCATCCTGGTTCGTTTTTATTCCATTTTATCAACTGTGCATATCTGTACATCTGCATATATACCGCGTCTAATTTTTAGAAGCAGTGACCCACTTGTACCTTCTTTCCAGTATTCAGCGGGAATGTATGGCTATTTCTTATGACGACGAAACCGTATTTATTTTCTTGTTACATACGTTTTCTTGAAGATGCTGATTTATGTAGGTTATGCAAATATTCGTTCAAGTAAAACACGTCGATTCCGCTTTTTATATACGTGCGTTAATTTAGCTTTCTACGATAAAAATTATCCACGAATGTTCGTGATGGTAATCGTCATTGAAGACAGCAGGCTAACCGTCATACATTTTCCATAAATGATCAGTGATGACTGAGCGTTCGTTCCCGCACACGCAGCCATGGAGGAACTGAAGCTTCCGTTTTCCAAACGCACTGCTGTCGCAGATGGTACACCCATTCAGAAAGTCGTAGGTCTGCAACAAGCAAGTACGTTTCTACCGTTCAGCAATATTGTTCTATTTAAGGGTGCCTTGAAGATGCGTGGAATTCTGTTGGCTACCTCGATCTTGATGCGTCGAGCATCACTGTACCAACGTTCCGGCGGTCATCGCCTGTATGGCCAAGACGGCGTGTCTTTCACCCCCTTCTCCCCTACTTCTGTTGTGCCTTTTATTTACCCCACACCGACTTCTTTGGTTAGCCACCCTTCTGTCTCACCAGTGTCTACTCCTGCTTTCAATACGACCTAAAAGCTCGTTATTCTCTTTAAACCATATACAACCTTTGGCGTTCATCGTTTACGTGCGATTTGCGAAACTTGCAATAACGAACAAAGAATTACGAGTGAGCAAACCAGGATTTCCGATTTCGTTCTCTTAGAAAGAGGCGCAGACGGAAAATCCGTGAACGCGCTAAACTCGTACAAGAAGATCCCATTAAGAGCTCGCCAAACAAAACTTTCTGTTTAAGCACAAATCGACTACATTAGGCTTTGACTGACTATTCAGAGTTATTCCATATAATGCGACAGATCCAGACAAGCTACATCCAAGGATCCTCAAAAGAAGTGGTTGCTAGTCTGGCAGATCACCTTTACGAGCTGCTTCAACGGGCGCTCCTGACTGGCATTCTCCCTAGTGCACGGAAAGAACCAGTGACCACGCCTCTCTTCAAGACAAATGACAGCCCCCTCCTGGCCAACTATCGGGCGATCAATCTAACTAGCATCGCACACGAGATAATGGAGCGCCTATTAGGACGCATCACCTTCAGACACTTCTTATCAAATGACCTTTTTTCCTCCACCCAGCGTGGCTTCCCTTCTGGCCAATCATGCACAACAAACATACTTATCTCCTTTGTCAGCTTGACGGAGACCAAAGATAGTAGTCTCATCTAAAACACTATTTTCCCTGATTTCTCTAAGGCTTCTGAACATATACCGCACGACTCCCCTCAGACATGAACTGGAGGCTTATGACACCCGAAGAGAGATTCTTTGATGGATTGCTTCGTTTTTTGATGTTGGGGCTTTTGGAGGCAGAACCGGATTAGACTTTTTATCTGCCTCCCTGGTTAATGAGGCGGGTTCCTCAATGGTCGGTGCTTGGTACTCTGTTGCTGCTTACTCCAACGACCTTGCGGACAATACTTTCAGCCACACCTTTCCGTACGCTGACCATTTAAAATCAAATGCTGGTGATCCCAGTGCAGTGCAGGTTGATCTTGATGCGGTTAAGCGCTGGTCAGATGATTGGAGTCTTCCTCTAAACAGTAGAGACTCTGGTGGCCTCTTTGTGATTTATAGTGCACTAAGCACGGTAGATTTCACGAAGGTTTATTCGAAGGAGAACGTGGGCATCTAGATATCCTCCGGCTTGTATTTCACGTATCATCTTTAGGTAACTTATAAAAAGGGGATCTGCTACTCTTAAGGTGGTTAGGCGTTCTACCCACTCCTCACTAACAAAAACGCGTCTCCAACAACCTACGGGGTTTCTGTAAGATATCTACTTAAGCATGCCAACCAGGTCCTATATACCGGCTTGATGGAAGACATTCGCTGTTTAGCGCATCCAGCATGCAGCTAAAAAACGAATCACAGGCTTAAGAAATATCGTTTACCACTTTCGCCTTAAAATTCCTGATTTGCACACTGTTAGACTTCGGCGACAAGAACACACCAGGAAAATTCACAAGCTCCGTCCCTGGACCTTCCTCAAGCAACAGTTCTTGCAGGATTATTAACCACTAGAACAACTTTCTGAGATCGTTAGCTGCACTTCTAGAAAAGGTTCTAAAACTGTTAAATTCTCGTTCACGTAAAACGTAATCTCACCTTGTTCTTGATACTTGCTGTAATTCTTAAGAGCATTGCTGCATCCATGAGTGCCTTTACGATCAACAAACACTCACGTGACACCGAACAAGACAAGCCGATTGGATGCGGATGCCTCGGACCTCTGACCCCGAAGCCATTTATTAGTCGTCAAAATCACTTAAATGTAGCAGGCCGGAATATTCTTGACTTGTAGATTACATATTTCCTGATATTTTGGAACGTACCTTAAGTTCTGATACATTACATGGGGTCACATTAGATAATTGGCAGCAAGAGTTCAGGTTAGCAAACATTATTGAAAAATAGTCAGGTTGCTAGGTTTATGAGGACTTTTCTATTATGTATCAGTTCATGATCCTTAAGCCAACGTAGTGCAAGAAGATTCTAGATCAGCATACAGTCAGTATTCGAATTTTCGCTTAGTGAAGTCACAATAAGCTGCCAAACCTGGGAAATTTTCCTAACTCGGCCATCTCACCCAACATCTCCAACCAACGACCCTCAGTCTTGAGTCACCCAAATTGAGAGACGAACCTGATCTACAGTGGCCAACCCATTTTTCAACGATTTCATCATCTGTCTACTTCGCACTTTATATCAGTTAGCCACAGCGTAGGCAGAGTACTGGATGTGGCAGATAAATAGCTGGCATCCCTGATGGATACCTAACCATCTAAGTCTGTGCAAATGTAACGATTAAATGAAAGAACTCCCTTGGCAATCAATTCCAAATACCCGTTTCCTAACCCTTTCGTTGCGTACTTTTTAGTGCCATTTACTGCGAGCGATCGAAGACAGAAATCGGTTGTCAAATCCCGGAAGATGGCCCACATCTACATTGAGCGACCAGATTTCACTGCCGTCGTCTTATGTGCGCAACTCTTAGACCCCAGAGAGACACCTATCTGTCGTCAGACGTGTCCCAAATTGCCGAATACCGCCCTAGCTTTAGACAGGCGCTTCCATTTCCTCCTCTACACCTCCGCGGGAGCTGATGCAGCTTCCCAAATGTATAAATCGGTCAACAACCTCCGTAACCTCGTTACCCAACAGTAGATCTACGTAATTACAACAGTCTTGTAGAAGCACTTTGCGCTTTGAGGCTGCAAAGCGCATCCCGAGGAAATAGCGTCTAGCGTTGTTTGTGTTGCTTGAAAGTTATCAAACAGTAACACCTTTCGCCAACATAGTGTAGGTCATTCAGTCTTCCACTAGGTAGGAGGTCGACACCGGCATCTTGTGAGTGTCGAAGATAGTCCCACACTATCGCTTCTACCACAGAATTAAACAAAAATGGTGAAATCAGACAGTCTTGACGTACGCTACTGCTGGTACTGAAAATGTCAGACAGTTCACCATAAACCCTAACCTGAACGGAGGTATGAGAATAAAGCGCCAACAGTATGTTCACATATTTGGTCGATACACTCCCGTGTTTAAGCTGTTTTAAAAGTGTAGATCGACTCATCACGTCGAACGCACCTTTGCAATCGGGTAACATGACAACTGTTGGCCGGTGATACACGTGACGCTGTTCCAGAATCTGATTAAGGGTAACAATTTGATCTATACATCACACCCGTGGCAAAACCCTGCCTGTTCTTCCCTAATATTTGTCCATCGAGCTGCAGTAAGTCGGTGAAGCACAATAGATACCAGAACCCTAGCAATGACGTGGGTCAAGCTCATTCCCCTATGGTTCTCACAAGAGCTCCGGACTTCTTTCTTGAACACTGGGACTATTATCAAGTGACCTCAGCCTGTAGGGATGGTTTCCTTCGTCCAGATAAGTTGAAACAACTGCGTCAGGCCTTTGCTAAAGCTTCCCAACCCTCTCTGAAAAGTACCAGCACGAGATCATTTGACTCGACGGTCCTATTACATTTGAGGGCCGGGATGCATGTGGGGACCTTAGTCTTAGTGGACGGTTCTGAATCTACCGACCAGGGTGCTACATTACAAGTCTGTGGTGGCAACGCAGTAGAAGTAGGAAGCCCAAAAGTTCCACCAACCATTCTAACCTTTTGGACTTATAGATAAGCATGCCATTCATCTCGCTGGTAACTTCACTGACAGATGGTCATTTGGGACCGGTAGGGCGGATAAATTCGACGAGTTTGACAGTGCCCCCTGGAGCAAAAATGGTTTCCACTTCCTCAACTGTTTTTACTAGCCAAGCGTCACAATCGACAATCAAGTCACGCCTCAGCTTCCTACGGATATCTATCCTAGACTTGTTATATGAACTGTCAGGAGGAACGCTGCGTCTGGCATCTAATAACTCTGGAGGTCTCTCTGAAATCCAATGTTCCATTAATCCTCGAACTCACATGACGAAAGCCACAGTACCTGCTTTATGAATGGTCTGTGAGAATTGGTTCCAACAGCTATGGTGATCATCAAAGTGAGAACTGCTAAGCTTGTGTTTGAGACTATTTTGGTACTTATGCATTACCGACAGTATAGCCAGTTTCTCAACAGCCAGCCGTCGTTGTTAGTTGGGTCGTTGAATCGTTTCACTAAGGACGCCAGTCCTGAATAGAGCCCCGCCAACTATAACTAACAGCTATGTGGTCCACCTGAGACAAGGCTTGATCCGGAGCAGGAGAACACCAAGTGTAACAATGACGCCCACGATGTCTAAAAGTAGTACGGGCCAAAAATAGCTTGTGCTCGGCACACATCTGCAACAGTCGTTTGCCACCATGCCAAACTTGCCACCTAAACAGGACTCGACCTCACCAAGACTGCTGACCTGGGCGTTCACATCTCCGACCAGGATGACTACATCAGAACTACGTTTTGATCCGAGGAGAGCGGCCAGATCCGAGTAAAAAGCGTCCTTGACATCGACTTCACTACAGCCATCTAGAACATAGGCAGACACCTTGAAAATGTTTCCTACACGAGTTTACTCATACGAAGAAACACCACGCAACACAACAACAAAAATTGCATTGGCAAATGCCCAAGTGGCAGTAAAGAATATACCGCTACACTCTGTCGCCTGATTGGTTCAGCCTTCCACATTAGTGCCCGGAGCACCACCAGCCAGCATTCATCAGGGTCACTGTTAAAATCGATTAACGTGGTAATTGATACTACCCCCCGGTGACAGTTTATTCCACGCCCATGTATTTAGCCTGGCCCGAGCTCTAGCTAGCTTCTGTTTCAGACAGTCCTTTCAGGGCCGTGAACATCTCTGTTAGGTCATTCCTGCTACGCGTCCGTCCGAGTGAAAAGTGGCCAGGTCATCTGGGTAGCCCATTTCCCTGAAGAGTGAGTGAATCCACGTCTCCATCATTTCGGGATGTCGATTCAGCGGCAAATCTGTCTTCGTTTCACCGATGCCTGACCTCTAAGGGTACGCTAGCTTGGGGGCTCTGTAGTAAGTTGGAAATATTCTTTGCCAGATGATTCACCGACAGCTTTTCTACAAAGGTGGACGACCTAGGTTCAGCAAAGCCCGTAACCAATATTTCTGTCAGTCGGATCTGCAACCGCATCGTCTGCTTGAGATGAGGGTTAATGAGCATGGTTCAGTAAAAGAAGTGTTATGGCGCGAAAAGGTACAATTCTAACCGTGAAGCATTTTTTGAACGAATATCAAAAAAAGAGCCGTTTTTGTGGAAACCAGACTCTTCCCAACGGTTTCATTTTCGTATCTTCTTTTTAAGGCATTTGACGAATGTGTTGCTGCTTGTAAGGCAGGTTCATTTTCAAACGAGGTGGGAGAGTACCTCACTTCGTTATTCCTGTATCTGCACGTCGTTAGAGCCGGAGCGGGATTTAGATGCAGCCATGGAAACTTAGGTGGACCAGTACAACATTCATGAATCCAACCACGGACCATCTGGGTAGAGTGCATGCAATCAATACGACAGTTCCCACTTTCCCTTATCGCGTGGTTAGTCACGTGATAGAAAAGTAAACTACCACGAAAGGGCGAGGCCGAATGAACAAAAGGTCATTGACAAGGTCAAGCGGTGGTTGTGACCAAAGGAACAAATGGCAAACAGTAAATTTATAACATGACTTATTGAATTGGGACTATCGCTTTTGTCATTGTCGCGCTATTCTTATTGCCCATTCCTTTGTCATTAGTATCTTGCTGCTGTAAATCAACATAATCACTCCCATTTTATGAATGACTTGCACTACAGTGACACGCACGAGATACAACAGTATTGGTCGCTCGATCGTGGCTAGTTTGAATATCGCATGACTGTTCAGAACGGCATGCAGTACCGGAATTGCCCACACTGGTGTCATTTCGGGTTTACTGACCTCAAGGAGGGCCATTGCACTTCGCTTACCTTACCTTACCTGCATGAAGTGGCTTTACAAGGGAATCTACAGTTCAACCAAGCACGTATCCAACTGGTTGCTTATCACTGCAGATGAACGGAAACAAGGCGCGTGCACGTGTAGCTGCACGGCATCCGTAAATGCTAACGCATTGCACAAAGGACTTTGACAGAAAACCAAATTTGAACTCTGGATGAATATACATCACCCACCCATCCTGGGGTGGTGGTTAGGAAAAATTGGTAGCACTGTACTGCTCATGCGGAGGATGCTACCACAACTGTAAAGGACCGGGTATTTCTAGAGAGGAGAGTTGTTTTGCGAAAACAGTTTCCGACCGCATGAGCGAACTTCCTTCTATCCGGGTCAAACAGACCTGGGTTTCGCATCCATAGATTGCCTGGGCGAGGTTAAATTTAGACCAGCCTCAATCTTCAAGCCAAATCTGTGGCCTTAACTGTCACTGTTAAGTGGCAGTCAAGTATTTATGAGAACTGCTGATGTATTGCTGTCTATGAAGGTGGTGACTCTTAAGTGGGAATCCCCATCTCCTGGCGGGTCGGTCGGTCATCCTTATCTGCAACAGAAGTTGCCACCGTTTCCGTAGACAGCAAGTCATCTGCAGAACTGTGCGTGTCGGAGGGGGTAGATCCCCATCTTTCTTCCGTATCTCCGACTCTTTCATCTGAAAGACGTCCTGACAGGGAGTATTTAATTCGAAGCTCCTAAACCGTAAGAACCCTCTAGGGTCGCCTCCGGCACCTTAAAAATCATATGTGCCCCCTTCCAACGGCGTTTTCTCCTGGCGGGCCGGGGTATTTTTCCTTATTAAGTCCTCTCGCTTGAAGACACTTCAGTGTTTGTTGATGTAAAACCGTTAATCACCCTTCAGAAGCTCAGATGTCAGAGGCTGCTTGAGCGCCTTTAGTCTTGGGCGAAAAGTTGCAGACCAGGCGCTCCACCAGGACATCTTCATATGGTCTAACTGTGATGAGGTGCTCGCCATCTCCTGAGGAAACACGTGGTGCTCAGTCGTGACATTTGGTGAAGCGATCCTAGACATTAAGACGTGCCTTTACAACACGGTAATACTGTCCTCGGCACACAACCTAACTGGTGAGCTTACCATTTGTGGTACTCTGAAGACAAATATTAAAAACCACAACGGTTGTGAAAGGGAACTCTGAGGTACGCCGCTAGTTGCGGATCATCAGTTAGACAGTATGCCATTGATCGTTACATCAAAGTACCGGCCCTTCAGATGCCCTGTGAGCCACAGAGGCTATGTGTAACCAAAAGCATCAGAACTAACAAAACTTCTCCAGACATTCTGAGAGACTAAAGAGGTACCTCGTGATTGGTGCCTATCAACAGTCATTCCCGTTTTCAAAAAGGGGTCCCGAAGTCTATGTGACAACCACAGAGGCATCAGTTTGGTGTCTGTTGTGTCCAAGTTACTCACTGGCCTCATTTTACGTC